>OZ023143.1:17196638-17275733 GCA_963675895.2 Styela plicata | reverse complement strand
CGATCAACATGGATGTGTAAAATTAACACAAATTTCATGGTAAATGGATGTGTAACGATCAACATGGATGTTTAATTAACACCAATTTTGTAGACAATACGATAGTAGAGCAGTCGCGAATATTCGATTCGATTCGTGGTTCGCGAAATCATAACTTAGAAATGAAGAAATGATACGTAGTTAGTGACGCAATTCACAGTTTTATGAAAGGCTTATTTTTTTGCTCGCTTTGATTCGAACATTCGATTCGATCATTCGATTTTTAGATTTTTACCCTCTGACCCTATACGATGGGTGGAAGCAGCCAAATATTTCCCGCTCACCACTTTTCTACAATACAAGTAGGTAGCGCTTATGATATAGATATATATTTGAATTACTGAGATATTAGGTAATACGTTCAACGGCCATCAAGGATTTTTTCGACAGAACTTTATTTATCAGAATATTTATTTTCTCAGCTATTGATTTCCCGATTAAAATCCTTATAACAGTATCATGAACATTCCTCACAAATCCACTAAAACTTCTGTATTTTTTACAGGTAAAGAAACCCAATCACGGATATGAATAACGGAATATGTCCTGTTCATTACTGTGTATTTGTTATTGTTTCACTGTCATCACGATGTGGAACATTCAAAACCGAAAGTTTTATTTTTTCGAGCATTTTTTAGGTAAAATTATTACGATGATTAGTGATATGCGGAGGTGCGGTACTAAGGTAGCAAAAAAAAATTGATTATATTTGGTTTCATAATTATTTCAATTTTTTTCCAAGAAAATTGAATTTTAGAAATAGGAAGCTTGTTTTTGGCAAAGATATCTTTCAGTGAGAAAATCTATTCCGCCAAAATCTGTACGGCAAACAAACTACTACAAAGTGTAACAGCAACTGCACTATCTAAGTGTAAAACAAACCATTCAAAACTGATACACTCAATAAATTACAGGGGATGGTATCCGCCCTGGGCGATGCTAAAACCATCTACCAACTTCCAAAATAATCCAAAGTTACCTGTCGAATACATGGAACAGATATGTTCATACAACGACAGATCAAACATAGCCCACACGCAGAAAAATGAAAAATTTCATTATGCTTATTTCATAGTCACACCAGAATGTTTTTTTTTTAATTTAAAGCCAAACTTATCAAGATCCCGAGCAGCACATCGAAAACTAAACTATCGACTGATAAGGTAAAAAGCTGCATAAAGCGAAAGATCAGCAACTGCGCCCGAACGAAAAATACTCCATTAGGAACTTAACTAAGATAGTGAAGTGCAGACAATGGTATCTGCCCCAGAAAATGTTAAACTGTCTACCCGCTCACGTCTTCGAACTGCATCTCTCAATAACGTTAAAACGGTGGTCAAATAAGGGTACAAAATTAAACGTGTCGCGGCGCAGGTTGAAGATCTCGGATTCAAGTCCGGAAAGTTATACCCGCCAAACACCCAACTATAGGTGTAATATCTTGGGTAGCGGATTACCTCGGACGAAACGGGAGCTTATTTCAACAACACTAAATCTCTTGTAAGTAGATGTGCGTAAAGGACTTGCACGGAGTGATTCACCTAAGTGGGTGATTGAGCTCAATTCAAACTCCCAAAGATTTGTTGTTATAAACACGATCTTGTTGAAATTCACGACCAGAGCGCACGTTTGTATAGCACGCTTTCAATAATGCTTGTTTAAAAACATAATCAAAACATGTTTTGTCAAGCATGGATCACTGGTGGATTACGCCAAGGAGGCGCGGGCCATCTGTGGCTCATGCTTGATAAAATAACATTTCTGATTGGGTTATGCCAATATATACAACAGTGATCTTGAGTGCACGATGTTTCGCGTAACGGCAACAATGTTGCCAAGACTGATCAAACGCAGTGTAAACAAAAAAGGCCGAAGTTTTGGTTTTGGCAGTATCGACAGCAAAGCCCAATCAAAATAACTCCCTGCACTTTACCGTGGTGGTTTAGTTCTGCACGGGATGTTCTCCGCGCCTCCTTTTAGGCACTGCTTTCAGTGTTACTCATAGCGAACTTCTATTAAAAAGGTATGGTTCGATAATGGATCATGCTGGCAAGGCGAAGGCTATAATAGGTGGTAGGTTACAAGATGAAACTTCAGATAGAGGAGTGGCGATTAAAGTTTGGAATCTGCTGGTAAAGTGCCTGACCCGGTTGATGTAGGCACCGATACAGAGGTATATTACGAATGAGCGAAAAACATTTTGAGCACAGGATTCGTGTCGTGTATGATATTCTTTTATTGAGTATTTAGGTTGGACAATTCGATTCGGTGATTCGAAGCAAATATTTATTCGAATCAATCGTTCATAGGAACAAAAACTTGCGAAATGAACTAAACTTTTCATTTTTAACGACAGCATATAATCGATTTTGGTCAATTTTGACCAAAATCGATTATATGTTGTCGTTAAAACGTGAAAATTGTTGCTCGAACTAAAGCATGGGACGTGAATTAAAAATACACTACCAGCTATAAATTTTTTGATTTTCCCATTGGAGACAAGTTTTAGTATTGAAATGGGATAATTATTATTTGCGTAGAATTTGAGATTCGATCCGATTCGAAGAAAATTGTTCGATTCAGATTCAAATTCCAAATGCTTCGGTTTGACCAGCCCTATGAGTATTCACTCTAAGTAAACGGAAGTATTGCACTAATGGAACCAATCAACAAGCAAAATATAGTAATTACAAACAGGTATTTCATTTTTGGGGCTAAATTGGGTGTCTGATCCGATTCGGAAAATTTTTTTCCAAATGTTGTGATTCTATAATCGATTATTTGCGTGTATTAGTATCTGAACCGCTATAAGAGAGTGCAACGAGCGCCTTCGTTTATAATCTAACAATTCGTTTTCTCTTTTTAGCAGCCGTTTACGCAAGAAGTACGTCATTTCACATCAAAATCCCCCCATCTGGAATGACGTGTAGAGACGGCGGGGATGCGATATTTAAATTCCATTCTTAAATTTAATCATAGACTGCCGGCTAAACAGATATTTTTTTTTCAGAGCAGTACTGGGAATTTGTATAAAATACTTGTGTAAATCTTCGAATGACTGCACAGGACTACTCCATTAAATGTATTTGTCAACTACTCACTTGTTCCACACGATTTGCGTGAAAATAAAAAAAAAAAAACTGTAGCATAATATTATGAACATATGTCCCTTCCTCAACTACGATGAACTTGTCGAACCCGGAAGCTTATGCCCGATGCTGTAACAACCCAGTAAACCCAATTAGCTTTATATGTATCAGATAGTCTAGAGCTGTATAGGGTGAGCCGTTTAAAAGGGTCAAACAAAAATTAACGCATAGCATGCTCGAATACACTGCACGTTATACAAATAGATGCATATCCGGTGTAATGCAAACGATGCCGGATAATTTCGCTGGACGAGCACATCCTACTTTTGTTATTATGAGCTTGGTTGCAAATTTCAGATATGTTCATCATTAAATCGATTATATCTTGCGTTGCTTCGAATCGAAACTTCCTGATTTAATGACGAACATTGTCATACAGTATACATTATTCAATCTCAATCAGGTTCAGAGGATAAAAAGGTATGGCCTCGCCCCTCGATCCGCCGAGTTCATCAGTTGCTCGTGCCAGACGAATAAAAGGTGGTTTATGTAAAATTTATAATGGAAAATTAGAAAATTTAATTAAACCGAAATTTTTGATTTATAAGCGTCGAATCGCATCAAATTTTTTTGCTCGTAGCCGCTGTCAAATTGCGCCGAATCACAAAAATGGGTATTCAGATCAATCAAATCCTACAGGTATGTAAACCAATTTGAATCTTCAATGATTATTTTTTTGTCATCTGATATGAATGAACAAAAATACCATATTTACCAGGAGTGGGAGCGAAAGATAACAAATCCTGCTTGCGCAAGAATATTGGGTGATTTTTGGTGAAGATTTACCATTTTTCGAAGTAAAAAAACATTTGGGTACCGCAGGCCCGCAAAATTTATTTATTCCGAAAAGCTTCATTCGGACATTATACTTCGATTGATTGCGCTGCTGGCTTCTCAAATTATACGTGACATTCTCCTCTCGCAAGGTCACGGCTATGTATTCATTACACGTTTAAACAAAATAGGCCAACGAGTTCATGAGTCACGTTTTTTATTCGTTCATTCCGAAAGCAGCACTTGAAATAAACCATCTAATGGCCATTCATATGAAAAAGGACTACTCCAAACTGCAGTAACAGCAACTGCGTTCAAAACATCCCAAAATGATTATTACGGCAATCTGAAAATTCATTCAAAACCGGCTTTGTCGAGTATGAGTCACTGATGGATCGCGCCGTCAAGGTGCGGTCCATCTGTGGCTCATGCTTGACAAAATAAAATCTCTGATTAATAATGTGAAGTGTGTGGTAATGTGCTATTAATGACAAGGTCCGACTAATGCAAACAATGCAGCAGAGCAAAATAAGAAAAGTGGAAAGATGTTGTTATATCGGGTTCGATGGGACTAAAGTGAGAATGCCTGACACATTTTGTAAGGGCGGTGGCCTGGTGGTAAGCATTTTCGCATCGAAAGTCCAATGTCTTGGGTTTAAGTCCCGGCGAATCCGCTGATTAATCCAGGTCCACCATTGAACCCAGGGCGTAAGAACTTGCGCAGGCTACGCCGAACCCGAAAGGTCATCTTTTTTCCAACAACACTAACTCTCTACAAATGGCCGGAGACTACATGCCCTTGGTCAGGTTGAATAAAACTGCTTTTGAATCAGATTTGACACAATCATGGAATATTTATAATGTTACTCTTTCTATACTGAGGCTGAACACCGTGGGCCGCGGTGAAACCGACCATAGCTGCCAAAGGCAACTACTAATGAATAAAGCGGGTTCGAACCTCGGTAAGGAGCGGTCAATATCTATGAAGGACACAAGGCTTCAATGACCAATACATTCGAGATACCCCTGCACGAGGTACTGTCACCCACAGTCTTTGGGGTGATGGTCGATAACCTTACCAGTTCCTCGTTGGTACCACACCGGACGGAATTACGAGACGCAAGAGAAATCTCATAACCGGATAAAATTGTAAACATTATTAATTGAATACTGGGAGATAAAGTTCATTTCATTTCACAACTATGCGGCCACGTAAAATGCGCAAAATGCAAGTGATATCGTCTTAATATTGTCAATTAAGTCTTGCAACCTTGAGAGCTTTTTTGATACTTGTTGTTCACATCAAATTCTTCGAAGCGATTTTCTTCAAAATTTTTTGGAATACCGATTAGTTCTGAACAAATTCGTTAAACGCACCTGAAAACGCGCTATTTCGTTGGATATCTAGAGCGCATTTTTTGGAAATCCACCCGGAGCAAGGCTGAAGCCGTGCCTGAAAGGAAAACAACTAAAGGCCACTTAATATCAAAGAGGAAATAAAAGATGTGTTGCCAGCAACTGCGCTCAAAGTAGAAAAACGCCCCAAATGGAACTGAACCGCTATCGTGAAGTGCAAGTGCAGTGAGTGATATCTGCCAAGGGAGTTGGTTGATAAGAAACTTTTATTTTGTAAAATATAAGCCAACTCTATTGACATTGTGCGTCATTCACAAACGGGTGGACTCTGGGGCTGGGGCGTAACGGAGGTGTGTCGAGGAATTCAGCGTGAAAAATTCTAACGGTAAAAAACAAACAAACGGTAACAAACAAACGCTAAAAGATAATGAATATGCTTCGAGCTACGCATTTATGATCGTCCTGACATAGGTTCGAGCCCGTGATTGTATAAATTAAGTCTGCTGGACGCCTTGCCGGCGAACGGTGGTTCACGTGGGCATTGCTTCCGACTTCTTCCCGGGGTGGAGTAGTGCGAGGGAGGGCCATCTTGGACTAAAAAATACACCCGGAATGGGCTTTTTCAGTTTTCCGACATGATTATTCAAAATATGTTCCGCGAGATTTTCTTGATCGAGTAAATACATAAACAAGCGATGAACGGCTGCATGTAGCTTGTGAGAAATGACCATGTGTAACGCGTAATCAACAAGAAAATAAATATTGTGGAAACAAGTTTAGTCAAGCATGGCTCATGATTGACGAAAAAGATATTTCCTTGGAACAACGCGTTAACAAACATAAGTCATATTTAGATACGCCCACGGAACACCTTCAACTACAATTTTTACTAAATTGTCCAATTCAAGAAGGAATGTACGTTGGTTTAGGGATAACATGCTCCCAATCGATTTGAATCGAATAGGATACATGTCTGATTCGGATTAAAATACGCATTTGTAAAATTCGATATAATTCTGTAGGCGCAATGGCTTAGTGGTTATCGTGTTCACAGTCCAAAATCCCGAGTTCTAGTCCCAGCGAGCGGATCTCTCTTGCTAATCCATGCCTCCTACCACTCAACCCAGGGTGTGATAACTTGGGTAGGCTCGGCCAAACCAGAAAGAAGATCATAGCTTTATAGCAACACTGTGGCCGCGATGGCCTAGTGGTTTAGCATGTTGGCATTGCAGTTTGAAGATCTCGGGTTCGAGTCCCGGCGAGTCCGAATCGCTTATTCATTCCCGCCACTCAACCCAGAGTGTAATGACTTCGGTAGGCTGAGCCGAAAAGGAAAAGATAATATCTTTCCAACAATTGCAACACTGTCGGTCTCAAGTGGCCGCTGGTACAGAGCTTTGGACATGGTGATCCACTACAAGAAGTGGCTGTAAAAAAGAAAAAAACGCGTCCGTCTGTAAGTGGCCGCCGGTGCACGACCTTATTTAGGGTGGTCAACTGAAATAAATGGTTATGAAAAAAAACTATGCGTTGTCCAAGGACAAACTTTCAGAATTACGACTCGAATCGATTCGGGAACGTGCCGAATCAGATAATTCGATACTTATTTGTTAAGAATCAGTTTGATCCGAAGAAGTCATTTTCACTAAATTCCGCAAAGCTGTACGTTGATAGGGACAGCGATAAAGGATTCGAATCAATTGTCCTATGAGGGTGAATTAAATATGCATTGTATTGTGCATGTGTGCACAAATATATTAACAATATATTAACAAAAATCTGTTTGATATGCTGCGTCAACAATAACATAAAATCTTAGTATATCCATTAATATAATGAAAAATTAGCCGTCCATTAAATGCTTTTTGAAATGGAATCATATTTGATAATTCGATTCCTAAATAAATGTTTCTTAAAGCGACAACCAGGCGGTGACTTGTCAATTTCGAAGTGATTAACAGGTTTCAAAACATTGTATTTATCCCCATTTATCATAACCAAAAGCTCGTCTGCCGAATATTATAAAATCGCAGAAAAGATTATAATGAGATTCACGCGTAATGTAATTTTGATTTGAGTTGGATTGTCAAAAAAAAATCCGATTTGATTCGTTATTCGCAAATCAAAAGTAGTTCAATTTTTTGTCAGTGATTCGGGATCATCAAAAACAAACCGCAATATTTTCAGAAAGAAATAAATGCAAATATCAATGCAAGTTTATCTTGAATGTTTTTGGTTAAATATGATAATGATTGCAATTCGAATATTCGATTTGATATTATTATTCCACTTCGAAATCCCAAATGTTTTAATTTGGTATCACCAACTGTGAGGCGAAATGTTCTACGGTGATGTGCAATTTGCAACGTTTCGGATGTTTATACCGACGTTCTTCATCAGGGCCATGGAGTCATTAACATTCGTCACCTACTGGCAAGTTCAAAAAAAAAAACTAGAGTTCTAGGAAATCGTCAAAGCAAAAGTGAAACTAAAATTTCGGCATCGAATAACATTTCAAAGTGAAAACGAATTTAAAATTAAAGAAAATTGAATCGAAGTATCCCATTAACCAGCAAAATAAAAATACCGTTTTAATGCGCAAGTATGAGAAACTGATGGATCACGCCGCCGTGGCGCGATCCACCAGTGACTCATATTTGACAAATTAAATAATTGTTCTATTAAATACTGATTATTCATAGCTAATTGGCGTTGTTCGAATTGACACAACGCATGATTTCAAGTAAATGAAAGCTGCATTTGGTATCTTCTACATAATAAAGAAATTAGTATTTATAATTTTTCATGAGGGAATTTCGCAATTTTTGTAATGATAAAGAAAAAGGTTTTGGTTATCTCATGAACAGGAAAAGTTTTGTGATAATATTTTCTGTAATACATTTATTATTTTTTTAAACTACCAATAGAGTTAAAAAAAAGTAATTTTATGAAGTTCGATAATTTATAAAACTCGCGTGGCTTTAATGAAGAAAGAAGAGTATTTTGTTGAATGCATCTGCCATGACATAATTTGACAGACAATTCTATCCGAATGTGCAATATATTTTCGACAAACACCGAGAAGAGATCCTGCTTGTCTCGGATCGGTTATTGTGTCATTAACAATGCTCTTTCTTTAAAAGATCGCAATGAATACGCAGGAAAATTTTCAAAAATTTCTTAGCTGCAGGGCATGGGAAAACACACGAGATAATAGCAATGTTGCAATAAAATATTAGTCAGATACGTTTTGTTAAGCATAAGTTACTGATGGATCGCGCCGCCAAGGCGCGGTCCATCTGTGGCTCATGATTGACAAAGAAAAATTTCTGATTGGAATATAACGCAATATTTCCAAAGAATGGGCGTAACATATTGTCAGAATGCAGTTAATTTTTTATTATTTTTTTCTATAGCCACTTCTTAGAGTGGATCACCATGTCCAAGGCCCTGTAACAGCAGCCACTTATAGACGGACAGGGTTACAATTACTGAAAAGATATCATCTTTTCCTGTTCGGCTTAGCCTACCCAAGTTATTACACCCTGGGTTAAGTTGTGGACATGGATAAGCGAGCCGGACTCGTCGGGGCTCGAACCCGAGATCTTCAACCTGCGATGCCAACATTTTTAACCACTAGGCCATCGCGCCTCACAAAACTTGGTGCGTGGTAGAAATTTTCAGAAAACACATTTCCTGATGAAAAGCGATTACCATGCCAACAATTTTGACAGCATCATCCATCAGTGACTCATGCTTACCAAAGCAAGCACGATTTACTCTTTCATTCGATGTTTGCACTCTCACAAACAATGAACGAGACAGAGTTGAATGAAAACATTTTCAAATATATTTGCAACAGGCATTTTCACTTCAATTGTTCAACCCACGCGGTTATAAATTTTTGTTTTATTTTCCCAATATTGGACGAGATAGAATTGCATAAAAATATTTCCAGCTATATTAGCAACACTTTTTTCCAAACTAACTCATTTCTAATTTAAAAAACCGCTATTTTACTCACTCCCTCTTTCTCTTAATAAACGGAATAGAATTGCATACATACATTTCAATATATTGTTGCAACATTCATTTTCACTTCTATTGTTCAACTTCTCTTCTCTCTCTTTTTCATTGGACGCGTTCGAATTGCATAAAAACATTTCCAACAATTTTTGCAACGTTCGTATTTATTTCGATTGGTAAAACCTACAATTTTTAAATGCGTAACCATCATTTTTTTCGCTCCCACACAATAGGAGAGATGGAATTACGGAAAAACATTTTCAATAATTTTTGCAACACCCATATTCACTTTACCTTTTCAACTCGCACTATTCTAATTGCATAAACGTCATTTTTTCGCTCTCTCCCTCTCTCTCTTGCTCTCTCTCTCTCTCTCTCTCTATCATTAGACGAGGTGGAATTGCAGTCAAACATATCCAGCTGGATTTGTCACATACATTGTTTAACACTCACTAGTCGATATGAATCACCCCTACTTTTACTTTGTCTCACAATGGACTAAATACAATTGCGAAAACATTTCTAACTTTATTGACATCATGTTTTTTTCCATTTCAATTGATTTGAACTAACACTATGAAAACCGTGTATTTTATGCTTTCTCCCACAATGGACTAAATAGGATTACATGAAAGCATTTCCAAACATTTTTACAACTGGTGCATCCGTTCCATTTATTTCAACCAAACTACACCATTACAACTCGAAATAATATACTGGGAATTACCAACCCATTGAAAAAAAAAACAATCCCAGCGGACGCATTCATTTATTTTATTATGTATAGAATTTCAAGGCAAAGGAATTCTATTCACGCGATATTCGCATTTCAAAGAAAGGATGTGACAATTTCACTGTCTATTAAAAATTCTAAACTAAATTTAGCTCTGTTTTTGCAAAGGTTCGGTCGAAGTAATTGTTTAGTGACTTAATATTGTTGAACTCCTATACTATGGTGAATGATAGTAAAGGGTATCCGCCCTGGGCGAATATGAGTACTGTCATTCAGAGATGCCGCTTTAAGATTATAGATTCCAATCAATTTGAATCCTTGGCCGAATGAGATTATTCTAGTAATCATGACCCGAAATGTTGCCCGTGGGGGGGGGGGGGGGGGGGGGGGGGGGGGGGGGTAATAAACGGACATTGAATTATTTGGGCCAAAACGTGTACGCCAAAGACAGGCATTTTTTTTTTTTGCTTTTTTCTTAAGAAAATACGCCATATCTTACATACTTTTATTGACGAAAAATAGTGTATTTTTTTCAAGATAGAAGCCATGAAATTCTTGAGCGACTTCGATGCGCAATTTTTTCTTACATAGTTTTTTATGTCCCCCCTCAAAGTGACACCACTGCCAGAGCCTGTCGATGAAATTATTGGAGGAAATAACCAATCACCACTGGATACGATCCTTTGCAGAGACCATTATGCGCTTATTATGCGTTATACATCACAAGCTCTGTACTGACATGGCAAACAGTTACACAATAACTAAAAACACTGTAACAAATACGTGGAAAAGTCTCTGCTCTTAGACAGTAGTATTGCTTGGTGATATGGCTGGGCGAAACCGAATCATTTGGAATTCGAATTCGATTCGAATGATTTTTTCGAATCGGATCGAATAACAAATTCGATGTAAATAACAAATATCCAATTATACTACTTCTATACGTCTTCATTGAGAAAATCAAGAAATTTATACCTTATAGTATATATTTGATTCACACTCCATGTTTAAAAGCAACAATTTTCATATTTTAACGACAAAATATAATCGATTTTGACCAAAATCGATCGCATTTTGCCGTTAAAAATGAAAATTCTAGCCCATTTAGTAAGCATTTGTTCGTATGAACAATACCCGATCGATTCGAATATATTGTGCTTCGAATCGATTCGAATCACCAAATCGAATTGCCCAGCCCTAATTGGTGATATTGGAATGGAAAACTGAAAGCAACTTTCCGGCCAAGTATGAGTTGTTGATGGAACGCAAAGCCGAGAATCGTAAGACGGTTTCGAATTTTCGAAATTATACAATTACCTTAAATTGCCGGTAATTTAACTGTACTTTTATTGCAGTGTACATTGTAGCAAAATACATTAAATTTACTGGTCATTATTTCGTGGAAATATTGTAAAAACATGAAACCACCTTATTCGAGACATTTATGCCAAATACGAACTGTTGACCGCATTTCTGACCGTGTCAGAAAAAAATGACCAAAACATTTTGTTAAGTATGAGCCACTGATGGATCGCGTCGATAAGACGGAGCTGATACTTGGCACATGTTTAGCAAAATAATTCTTTTATGATTTAGTTCGTTTTATTAACAGTCCCTATTCTGTGGAGAAAATCGTTTTTATTTTGTTTTCTTCAAATATCACCATCACCAAGTACACTAACTATCAGAATACAGTGATTTTACTGCATTTTTTAAATAGTGTATGTATTTAGGATAAATATGGAGAATATTGACGATAAATCAGCCGTGACTCGAACTAATCTGACGCCGCATACTACATTGGAATATAAAATTTCTTTTTCGTCAAGTATGGGCCACAGATGAACCGAGCCTTATCGGTACCATTCATCAGTGACACATACTTAACAAAACATGTATGACTGCTATTATTCTTTTGCTCTCTCTCTCTTTCCCCCCTCTTCTAACATCAGTGACTGATAGTTAGGGGTGGACAATGCAATTCGATGATTCGAATCAATTCGAAGCAAAAATTATTCGAACAAGTTAGGAATTTGCCATACGAACAGAAAGTTACAAAATAGAGTGGATAGATCACATTTTAAAGAAAAAATAATTGGAAAGCTTATTTGTGTCCTGAAAGATCAAGCGCGAATTAACTAATAATGACTATTAGAGACAATGATTGTCTCTAATTGTCATTATCAGTGATTTCGCTGTTATGGATCTCTTTATTTTGATAGTGAGGGCGAGGAGAAAAGATGTTTACAGAAATTGATTGGATCCGATTCGAGAAAAGGATCCGAATCAGATTCGAATTTCAAATGACTCCCGGCCCTACACTTGTATGCCTTTTGTGACTGCTATGATTTTCCCCTCCCCAAATGATTATTTCTCTCTGACTCCCTCTCCTGTGACTCATCTCGACCAAGTAAACATACCTTTCTTTTTCTTTTTTCGCGGTTTTTTCTTCTTAATTGTTTCGTCATCATTAGTTTTATTTGCGTTGACGTTGTCAGCAACTTTATCTTCAGGAATGACTGTGCATTGTGACGTAGGAACCGTGGGAATATCTAAATATAAAATACAAACGTCATGGTACAAATAGAGCATCGTCTCAATTTATTTTAAGACTGCTTCGACATCCGGTAATTATAGTATATTGTAATATTTACACAGTAACAAATACACAGTAAATGTATCGTTTTTTGCAGTAATTGCAGTATTTTTAAAATAAGAAAAAGCCATGTTGATGAGATTTATGCCAAGTATGAACTGTTGGTAGACTGCGTCTTGGCATTGCGCCCCATCAACAGACCATATAGTTGGTTGGAAAGGTTGATTTTGGTAAAATAACTGCAAAAGAACGTCGATTTCACCATTTCGTTTGTCAAGTTTGAATAATGAATCGAAGCGAACATCACCTTTACATTCTGCTCGACAGAAGAACGATTACCATTGACTTAACTGGTAGATCTCCAATCCAAAATTCCGATTATATTGCACTTTCATCAATTGATCTGATTTTGAAATTACGGTAATCAAATATGACTAGTTTTCCTGATATTATTTTGCTTAACTTTTTATCGTTCAAAAATATATTTCAAGCAGTCTGCGCCTCTATAGTGGTGTGCATTGAGTGGTATTTGCCCTGGGCGATGGTAAATCTATCCGGACAAAGCGACTGCTTAATTTTCTACTGAAAATATTTTTCACAAAATTAAATTCACCTTCTTTAGCATTCCTATTGCCAATACCAGTTTGGTCCGGTTCTGACTTGTTCACGCCTGAAGTGGAATTCGCATTTGTTGATATTTTCGAAGATCTTTCCAAGACTACCTTCGGATCCATTTTGGAAGGTAAAGTTTTATGTTTCACGGTTTTGTTTTTATTTTTTGTCTTTTCCGTTGCGCCAGTGGCCGTCACGTTGAGTTGTTTCTCTTTAATATTATCACTACTTGGTTGCTTCTCTTCTACTTTGGGTTTTTTCTCGCCGAGAGCGACAGAATCTTTTGTCTCAATGCTGTCTCGACGTATGACTAATTTTAATCCCCGTTTGCGAGGCGAAGTATTCGACTCAAGATTATGGCCGTTTGTTTTGGGAGACGTATGAGACGTGTCACTAGTTTGTTTGCTTTTATCATCAGTGTTTGACAATTTTCGGTTTTCTCTACCTCTGGATGGCGCACGCAAGCTGTGAGTTGAGCTGCGACGCATGGTTTTTGTTACTTCTTCTGCCGTTTCGTCATCGCTTGATGACGTCACGTCGTCAGGAGCGTATAAGTTGGTTTTCAATACTCGTTTTGGGTTCTGGCGTAACTGTCTCCGGCGGATGTGACGTAATTCAGGTATTTTGGGAGCAGTTGGGTTGTAACCGCACCGAATCCGAGACGGACTTTTCTTTTTCAACGACGGCATAGGAGGAACTGCGAGAGGTGTTGATGACGTTTTATCGGTGTCGAATGACGACATAAGATTTCAGATTTAAATCTTGCTTTTATTGGAAGCTTTCTCTTGGGACTTATCTTAGGAACTTTCTTCGGGCTTCCTTCGGGAATTGGAGGCACTCGTGGCGATTTTTCAACCACATTCTCATTTTTGACTAGCTTTTCGGCGACTTCTTTCTTTGGTTTAGGTTTTGTACGCTTGAAGGCCGCTTTGAGTCTTATTTTCAGTAGACTTGATTTTGATTTTAATTTTGCTTTCGTTTTTTGAGGAGAATCGTTTTTCTTTTTGTTGGATTCGGGAGTAGTTTTCTTTTTTGCTCCTCTGACGTAGGCCCAATTGTCAGCTGTGATGTCATAAGTTTCGTCATCAGATGACATCATATGTTCTGAAGCTTCGTTTGTCGATTCATCGCTGCTGTTCGTGTAGAAAGCGCTATGGATTCTGAAAAGATATAAGAATTTTCAAGAAATATTTCACATTCAATATTCACACTATCGAGAACACAAGTCGGATACCAATAGAAGTTGCATCCAGAGATATTCAGACCGAATCGAATATTCGGATATATTCGGGAATTAATATATTAGATAGAGTAAAATATTATTTCGTTATATTTTTGAATAACAGCTTTCAAACATCTGTCAGCTTCAGAGAGTTAAATTTGTGAAAATTCATCAGAAAAACGATCTTAGTTTTCACAAAGCAAAAAGGATAATGGCATACAAGTTCGATTGCAACATATTCGATTTGTTAAAGTTTTAGGTATATTTTAGATATATATGATTTCAAATTTTATTTTCGAATAAGAGATTTCAAACATTTGTCAACTTCAACGATTAAATTTGTAAAAATGCATCCGTTTTTTTTCAAATTTAAGCGCTAATGTCATACTGTCATGGTAGCTTACCATATTATCGACATGGTAAAAGAATTGATTTAGGATATAGGATATTTATTCCAATTTAACTAGTTTGTACAGGGCAAAAGAAATAAGGATATAATGGTGTATTTTACATTTAATGTTGTTGGAATTATTTTTGAGTAAAAATTTTTTCTTTGTTTCAACGTCGATTGAATTAATGCGGTTCTCAATATCTGATATGCGAAAATAGTTTTTCAGAATGTACTTAAATTTTCAAGATCCCGAAATCCAAAATTATTACAGATCATCTTCTAAAAATATGAAATACAGAATTGTCAAGGACTTTTATCATTGAAACGAAACTGAGAAAATCACTAAAAGTTTGTTATGTAAGCCTAAAATGTTACTACATACACAATAAAAAAATATAGTAAATTTACTATTTATTTGCAGTAATTGCATGTGATGATGTAATGTGGATGAGATTTATGTCAATTATGGGCTGTTGATGGACCGCACCTTCGCGGTGCGTTCCGTCAACACCCCATATTTGACCAAAAAAGTCACTTTTAAATGTTTTTCCATACCGCCAAGTAAAATTAACTGTTGAAGAACAGTGATTTTGTTGCATTTTTTGTTACAGTGTATAGTTATTAGCCCGAGGGCATGTTTCATATGTCACAACATTCAATTTGTTTATCATTTTGGGCTCGGGACATTAAGCAAAACCAAATAAACGGGTCAATCGCCGTGTTTAACTGATTTTAATTATTTAATGTCCGCTGGCGCTGGTCGATCGAATAATATTCACTACTTAAATGAACAGCTATATTTGGGACTGTCAAAAATATTTGGCTCGATTCGTGTTTCTCGAATTCATAAATTATTCTATTCGATTTCACTGGGTTTTGGGAATAAGCAACAGAATCACCCATGCATGTACAATGCACATATACATTTTAAGAAAATTTAAGTTAAATATTATTGTAATTTTCTACATTTTCTGTAAGAACGTTTCTGCTTGCTGATTACAAGTATTTCATTCGCAAAAATACCTCATAATCGTAGGAAATTGGACTTGATTCCCTTTTGGCTATATATAATAGGTTGTGGCGAATGCGATTTTTTCGTTCATTATTTCATTTTGTTCAGTAAAAACCTTGTTAATGCCAAATTATATTTTCATTTTGTTGTATTTTTCATGCGTATTGTTCGTTACTCAAACCCCGAAAAAAATCGACTTTATATAACAGGATGTGGGATAAACTTTTCAACTTTCATACTGCATGCGAATTTGTTCTCGCAACATTTTTGAATGTTTCTGATTTTGATCTAGCGGAAGTTACAAAAATAAATAAATTTCGTGTAAGAGTGAAGCAAGGCTGAACTTTTTAAGATAAGATTTTCAAACTCAAAATATTATGGTGATAAAAAAGCTTCAAATAATATTTAAAGTTAGGGGGTTTCCAATTATTTTCGTCGCTAGATCAACCCATGCGCATCATGTTGGAATGAAAATTAGTAAAGTTCTCTTACTCATCATCTCTTTGCCTTTTTAGTCTTCTTGTTCTGAATCCATATCTTTGCTTTGTGACGTCAGAATCATCCTCCATTTCGCCTTTTTCTTCACAAGTTAGTTCTCTCACATCTGATCCAAACTTTTCTCTCGTTACGTCTTGTATTGTTAGGTTACCCTCGCTATCTGAACTGCTATAGACCTGTACAAATACGAACCGCTGACTAAAACTCCGTAGATAGATATTAGGGATGGTATTATCTGAAGAGTCGGGAATTCTAGAATTCTGATTAAAAGTGGGCGCGATGGCCTAGGGGTTAAACATATTGGCATCGCATGTTGGAGATCTCGAGCTCGAGCCCCGGCCAGTCCCGCCCATTAATCCATTCCCATCACTCAACCCAGGGTGCAATAACTTGGATAGGCTAAGCCGAACAGAAACGATCATATCTTTACAGTAATTCTAACCCTGTCCGTCTATAAGTGGCCGCTGGTATAGGGCCCTGGTACGGGTGGCCCAATCCAAGAAGTGGGTATACAAAAAAGTAGCTTCGTTTTCTGATTATTTAAAAGCTGATTCATTTTGCTGTGAAATCCTTATATATATAACAAATTTTACATAAATCATGATTTCGCTGCAAAATAGGTCACATCTAACTAATTTCGTTTATCTAAAACGTCAGAACATTATTATAATCAAATAGTGAATCTCAAATATCGCTTACACAACCCAGCTTGATACCTAATTTTGGGTCGCTTGATCGGAATGATCAAAGAAGAGTAACTTAATCAAAGACTAGCTGTACAAATACAAGATTGAAATTATATTGAGATTACACACACGCATCGAAACTGTATTCCAGTTCATATAAATAGCGCAAATGAAAGTTCATTAAACTTCACAGAGACAATCGAAATCATCGCTTTTGACCTCTTTGACTCATTCTACATAAAATTAAAACATGAAAACATGAACTTTCGATTATAATGCAGAATGAATATTTTCATAATTAGAAAAATAAAAAGATTCTGCATTCTCCCGACAAGAACAAGAACACTTTCTCTGATTACTCTCCAAAACAAAAAATCTTATAGAGAAACCTCATGCAACGACAAAATTAGTTTTGTACCAAGAATTCATGGCCTAAGGCTGAATAAATTCCGAGGCGCATGTGTTTTGACATGACGTCACGCGATATTTTAAATCTCCAATTCTACATAGGTCAAGGAGAACGAGGCTAAAAGGGTGTTATTAGATAAAGTCATTGTGATGACACAACGTCGTGGTATATAAATTAAAGTTACATGCCGAATAGCATACGACAAAATAACATGTGATTGAAGATCATGATGGACTTTGGAATTCAAAATTTCGTTTGGATTAGTAAAGGTTCCAAATCTTTATGGCTCGCTTTAGTTAAATGTAGTAAAGATTTTTTAATAGCAAGTCCTTCAGACTAGAACTGGGATATTCGAATCGCTTTGAAACACAGCTATTCCGAATCAGCTGTCAGTCGGCCACAGGAACAAAACTTGCATATGAAGTAGCATTTTCATATTTTACTGGCAATATCTAACAAAAAGATTTTTGATTACGCTAACTTTTTCTGCTCTCGGAAAGCAAGTATAAATTGAAAGTAGCCTAGATTTGCCTTGGACAATTTGTTTCTGTTTCATTAAAGAATTTAGAACTACAATTATTTTCATTTTGATTAGACAGACAAAATGCCATGATTTAAAGATTATTAAACAAGAGACATTTTTCTCACCGTATAGTAATACATTTCCGAGGATGAATCTTCAGAGAATTGATCGAATATCCCCTCACGCAGGCTCTCAATGCCTTCATTCATTACTGGCCTAAAGAAAGGAAGAAAAATGTACAAATAGTTATTGATAACAGTTTAGATTTAAATATTCGAAACGATTCAGTACAGGCCGAATCCGAGAAAATGGAGTGGTGGTGGGGGGGGGGAGGGGGGGGGGGGGGGGGGGGGGGGGGTATGCGGGGCTATTGTGTTTGCCTTTCTTCACAAAGTTAACAAGTTTTTGTGAACCTTTATTGCAAATTTTATTAGAAAACATTTCATTCGTAATTTTCAATTATCCCTCTCATCCTCCTAGATCCCATACATTTTTCCACTGCTGAAGACAAATGAATGGACTTAACTAAACATACTGTGCGCAATTTTCAAGACTGGGATTAGGTTAGTTGGTTCATTGTCGGTTCCTTTTTCACGCACATTCTATTGATATAGACGCGCGTAATAATGCATGAAAGGGATTGCACCTATTCAATGGATATTGCTTTCAAAAACGGAAATGACTAGTGAACTTCCTACGCTAACGTCACAAATGTGTCATTCAGCAATGCAAGCGAATTTGTGGCTAATATTGGTTTAGAACCGCTTTATATCCGATTTTTGTCTAAAATTGGATTTGTTTGATCACTTAGATAGAAATTTTTTCTATTGCCCGGGGTAGATACCACACATCATATTTTATAGTAGTGGTTCAGAAGTGCATAATCAGCAATGAAATATTTTCCTATTTCCAGCGCAGTTGCCGGTTGCTGTTGCTACAATTTGATCTAGCTCTTTGCAATGTTTTCGACGTCAATGCCAGCTGGCGTCTTTTGGGTGTTGCTTCGATCTCGCTTAAAGTGAATTACTTTAACATGTCTCTCGCCTCGGTAAATTTTGCGAACCTTCGCACGATATTAGTTATGTTAATTATTTGCATGGCATGAGACGAACTTTCCGTACTGGATATGCAAGGCTGACGCAACCCCTTTGATGATAAAACGTCATTTATAAACTTTAAAGCACTGTTTTATCACATAGATTAAAAACCCATTGTAACTCGTTTTTGCCGATTTACATAGATGTCGGATGCCCTCCACCAAGGCATCTAGAAAGAATCGTGGCGTCAACTCCACGACATTCTCGTATATTTTTTAGCTTTTGATTAGATTAGAGTTTTCAGATTAGATGAAACAGGCATTCGCGGATTTGATCAGCCCCAAAGTGAGCAGTGCATATTTCTCCATTATTCAAAACAAATATTTTTTCCTTTAAAGAGAAATCAAGCGTTTGATGTCATGAATTTTTTTTATTTATTTTATAGCCACTTCTTAGAGTGGATCACCCTCTTTTTCCGTTCGGCTTAGCCTACCCAAGTTATTACACTCTGGGTTGAGTGGTGGGCAAGGATAAGCGAGCCGGACTCGCCGGGGCTCGAACCCAAGATCTTCAACCTGCGATGCCAACATGTTTAACCACTAGGCCATCGCGCCTCACAGAATTGTTGTTTTGCAAATATAAAAATTATTTAATCCGTAACCCTCTGGGTCGGATTTAGCTCCGTATCAAAATATTTCTTAAAAAAATACAACCTCACTGAATCATCCCTAATCGGGTGAAAAAAAATTACTAAAATAAAAGTTCAAAATACAACAACATACTTGGCGTGTGATGACGTCATTCTTGGCTTTCTTCGAGATTGTAGTGACGTCATAACGGTATTTCTTCTGTTTATGCTGATGTTGACAACATACGGAAGCAAGTTTTATGAACTAACACTAACACGACATTCTAGAAATAAATATAAAAAAGTTTGTGCAAATGTCTACTAAGTACAAATAATTCTGTCGCGCTAAACATAATTCTTAAAGGCTTTCGATAAAAAAAAAAACTCGAGTACAACAAAAAATAAAAAAGGCCCCCTAAAACTCTTTACCCGAAAGTGCAAAAATAAGTATCAAGCAAAAGTATGGACATTAAAATGGTTTTACCAGCCCCAGGGCAGAAGATACCACTCACCGCACTTTAGGTTCAGTTCCGTTTGGGATGTTTTCCGTTTAGAGTACAGTTGCTGGTACTACATCTTTTGATAGCTCTTTGCTGTTGAGTGGCCGTTGGTTGGCTATATTTGGGAGCTTCCAGCATTCTTATAGAGTGAATTTCACCAACAAAAAAGAATAGCAATAAAATAGCTGTCTTTTTGCTTTTGTCGCGTTCCACTCTTTATTCAATCAATATTAGTGAAATTCCTGGACCGACGCAAATGAAATACCACTTTTAGCGCACAGAAAACGATAGATTTTTTCAGGCGGAATGTTTAACAAATGCGGAGTATTAAAATTCGTGAAACTTAAACTTGGATTTTAAAAGCACCTTAAAGAAACACGGTCATCACATAAACCAACCACGAAACTAGGTGATGTATTATTACTAGGGACCTAAGTTCATTTCCAACACTAGTTAGTAGCTTGACTGAATATTAGGTAGGTAATTGTCGTTTGCCTGCATTAGGGTATTTGTATTAGATTTGAAGGATAAAGTCTTCAAATATTCTATTTCGAAAGCATTTTATAATAATAAAAACAGGATTTATCTAGTTTTTTTTTACGAGTTACCTAATTTTTTTCAAACAGTTACCAAGTTATAAAACAGGTAAATTTACCAAGTGACTTTACTAGGTGAAATTGAAATAGGAAAAATCAGTTACAAATTAAGCTGAGTAATAATTATTTTCTTAAAACAGGATGAAAGTACATGGAAATTAAAATAGAATCGGTAAACCAAGCCTACTAGGTAACTTGCTGAAACTAATTTGTACCTCGCATAGACGCAAGGTTGAAATAAGTATAATGGATGCAAATGTAGTGAGCTTAGAAGGTCCCATCTCCGAAACGGTTATAAGCCAACCCAATAAAGTTAAGCATGCCCAAACTAATGAATGAACCACAGGTGAATCGAACCGTTGACATGAATGTTATTGAGCTACAGTTCTTACGTGGATCCCAATCGAAAAACATGCGCGCGCAATATTTTTCATACCGGGATTCTTGTCACAAAAAATGTCACAAAGTCACTGATTGATTGAGCGCCAAGATGCGTGTAGCAAAATCCAATTTATGAGTGGGATTGGGGAAAAGACTTCAAACTGTCATTCATCAGAACACTTTGAATCGGAAGGTTCTTGTCAAAAACCGAGAGTTGAGTTTCACTCGCAAGTGTAAGCGGTAACTCACATAAATTTCCGTCGGTTTTGATTTTGCTTCATGGATACCGTGGAAATCGTAAACTGAAACTTATTGAACGTTTCAAAGTTGTCAACTGACACCCTTGCAATTTGTCAACGATATCTTTCCGAAAATCATTAACAATCTCGGGTTCGTGCTCATATACATCACATTGAAATCGATGAACCTCCTTAATTGAATGCGCAACAACGCGGGCATGCCCCGTCAAACCATGAATGACGTTAGGATGTTCCCAGCGGCCATAAGTGCCCAAGTTCCAGTATAGTAGTTCCAGTATAGTAGAGAAGGACTTGGTTAATAGACTGGTTCTTGTTGACAATTTGGCATTTGGGAGTCAATAAGACGAAAATAACAGTACTCCAATACATCACTTTATATTTGTTAATTTTCATTATATGTACCAGAAACCGCGCAGGTTGTCTTGCTGAATTCTCGCAGATTTGTCACTGGCCAATGACCAGTGTTAATATTTAGGCTTTTACTTGGACGCCGGCAACTGTTTCTATTTAATATGGTACGAACTTTTTTTATTTATTTTTTTCATAGCCACTTCTTAGAGTGGATCACCCTGTCCAAGGCCCTGTAACAGCAGCCACTTATAGACGGACAGGGTTTACAATTACTGGAAAGATATGATCTTTTCCTGTTCGGGTTAGCCTACCCAAGTTATTACACCCTGGGTCGAGTGGTGGGCATGGATAAGCGAGTCGGACTCGCCGGGGCTTGAACCCGAGATCTTCAACCCGCGATGCCAACATGTTTAACCACTAGGCCATCGCAATGACTAGGATGAAGAAAGAACAATAAAAAACAAGAACTTATCTGTTAATTATTTTTCACACCACAGTTCATGTTTTTTGGTATCTTACTTTAACATTTGATAGCGTTCAGGTGATTTTGTATATTAACGATGTAGTTAAAACCTCCACTTTTCGCGTCAAAACACACACACACACATATTTGCTAATCAGTTTACCAATTTCGTAATCGCGTATTGAGGCAATCGGGATATCACGCGGAAAACGTACACGAAAGCATACACAATACAATACAGGAACAAAAGACCATGTGGAACGAGGAAGTAGGGTGGTTACGTGATAGATCCCGGTCTCGATTAGTTATTGTTAAAACCATAGTTTTTATCTTCATGCTTTAAAGTTATGAGTACATTCACAGTTGATACCGCCCTACTACGGTGAAAATGGAAAATCACCACGTTGGTATCGATATACCGTATTTACTTGATTGTAAACCGCATGTGATAGTTTTGAAGATTTAATGTCAAACCGCGTATACCGGTACTGTGCCGGTGCCTATATGGATTGACGACTGATAAAGCTGACCGATAAAGTTTAGACAGAGTATCCGCATGACGAGGAAAAAATGTAAGCCGCCATTGAAGGAAAAAAAAACTTTATAAGCCGCGGCTTACAATCGAGTAAATACGGTATTCTAATCAAATATTTGCACTGAATTTCGTACATTACTGACGATTAACACGGCAAACAAATGTCTCGCCCATGTTTTTTCAAAAAACCCCCGTCATTTTATAATTTTGAATATACAAATTCATCAGGTTAGTGTCAGTATACATAACAGAACACAGTCATAGGCCCAAATATGTCCACTTGATGTTAGAACGATATCCGAAGGTTGCTGTTTTTTTAGTCAATTTTTTCACAATCTGTTAAGTAAAACTTCAATAATAAATAATGTGTAATAATATTAACAATTATCTCATAAATACTAGCTAAATATTCTTTTAATCACTCGATTTTTTTTCTTTGCTAAGCCTCTCCGGTTCATTCTTATTCATGGCTCCCATAATTCTGACCTTTAATCTTTCCTAAACCTTTCCTACAAAAAGAAGATTCTGAAAATGCAATTCTGAGGAACCGAGCGCCATTTTATTTTTATCTGTTGTAATCCATCTCTATTGAATAACAGTAAAACTTAGTTTTCATCGTAATTTTGCTGCAATACGAACCTATGTTTATAGAGCTACTCTGGTAAACGCACAATACACACTGGCTCACGAACGGACACTACACTGAACCGCATGTCCTGATCAGTTAGAACTATTGAATCGTTCCATAGTATCACGTTTAAATAGGGAGGTAACATGATATACTTCTCATTGTGCTAGAATATTCGTTTAGTGTTTACATCGTTGCGGTGTTACAATTGTTTTTTACGAAAACCGATTAATGTCCGTCAACCGACAATGGCGCATTGTTTAATTTTTCTACAAAACAAGATGTCCAGTTACAATTAAAATAAACTTTTATAACACTTATTACAGTCGCTACAAAGGGAAACAAATATAACGTGAAACGCCTGAGTTGACTTCGTAAAATTGTAGTATAAATTTAATCCACTCTTTATTTTTCTGATATGCTGAATAGTGATTCTGCTTTTAGATTCAAGATCCGAGTTCATTCAAATGCATGATAGATACGGCTGGGCAATTCGATTTACAGATTCGAATTCGAGCACAAAATATTCGAATTAGCCCAGAATCCCATAGGAACAAAAACAAAGTGGAATTATCATATTTCCACGACAATTTTTTTTGGAAAATCATTTGTGTCCTGAACGATGAAATGATGGCACATTGTCTTTGGTATTTCATTTATATAAATATCAATGAATTCGTAGCCATAGATTCCTTTATTTCTTTAAAAATCTCAAGTACACATAATAATTCTTACAGGGCTGATTAAAACATCTATTACGTGTGTTAAATTTTTACGTAAAATGTGACCGTATCCGATGTCTTGCAGAAACTATAAAGGCCACAATACACGTGAAGTTGTCTTACGGATGCGTTGCATTACGTTTCGGATAACAAAGTAAAAACGACAATACATGGCTGCATTGCGTTCCGTTAATCGTGTTAATCTGCCTACAAAGCACAAACGCACGCAACGGAACAAGCACTCTCCGTAAGCTTGCACAGCAAACCGTTTGATTCAATGGAAAACGTAAGGAAATCCATGCAGAGCATTGCGCTAGTTGAACGCAAGGGTAAAATATAACAAACCTATGAAAAACGGAACCTACGCAAACGTGTAGAGCGGCCTTGTGGTTCGTTGTTGAAAGCCCTCAAAGAGCGGCGATTTTGTCGCGTATTTGTCGAAGTTTTGATAAAGCAAACCACAAAACGTATAAAATCTTAATGTAGAATGTAGATCTATAAATTTTCATATTCACAATTTTTATCAGCGGCCCGGTACTTAAATTTTCAGGGAACTACATCTTACCTGCATATTTATATATATCTAAATTGACCTGGCTCCATTCAATAACTAAATTCACAAAATCACACCAGTGATTATTCAACAGTAAAAATGTGATTCTATCTTGGGGTAGCCTCAAAATATAGCTTCATCATTTCAAGATGTAAATAACATGCGTGTCATAAAGATCTCATACCTATATGAATGCATATATGACTGTACTGACTCTATGCGACATCTAAAATGCTCAAACGAAACTGTAGTCATTCAACAATACAAATGAGATGGTTGTGGTCTTACGTCTTCTTCACAGTCACCCGCAACTTATGAGCCAACCTAACAGCTAGCTTGTATAATAGGGGTTCTATATGTATATTACGTTCAGTTGACCTATGAAACATCTGAATTTACTCAAGCAAAAGTGTTAACACTCAAGAATTTTAACGAGATGAAGTTGCAACCTTTCAGATCACCGATATAATATAGATATGGCTTATTTCGACACCCCCTTCGATACAAAAAGAGATCCAGATATTCATATTGCATTACAGAGTTAGTAAACAAAACCTAAAATTGAGTTAAATACCTGGCAGAGTTTTAGATGAAGATTCGAAAACAATAACACGCGTTTGCTTACCTCAAGAAACATTCACGTTGGAGGGATCTTAATGTTTACAATAATATCATTAAAAACGAAGTTTCCAAAGCAATTTGCGATTCTTATGTTGCGCAAAAGTAAAACGATTACAAGACACTTTCATAATAGCAATGTTTTTTACTCATTGCCACGATAAATAAAACAGAAATTGTCCACGTGGGTAAAAATAATTAACCGCGTGCTGGTGACGCAATAAAATTAACTAACACTTTTGGGTGTATTCGAAAATAATTTCCGGTTTTTGGCAAACAAAGATCTCGACGAGATGTATTTCCAGAAACTGCACTCTAAGTAAAAAACATCGGTATGTTAAGATACAGTGAGTGATATCGGTATAGGCGATATTGCAACCACTGTTTGCATGTTGCAGCTTATACGCACCTGCGGAGTGTGCCGGAACACCGCAATATGTCTATGTGTACATATGATAACCAGATTTGTTAATTCGCTCCCTCCCTCCGCACATGTACACTTTGTAAGTTTCTGGGAACGGCATTAGTTCTGTTCAGTCGCAGCTTATATTACAGCCTTTCAATGTTGTAACCGACAAAACATACGGGCAGACATGTGAACTTCTGTACCGTTATGTTTACAAAAACGTATCCGCTCGCCTTAAAGGTCAATTCATGCATCCACATCACACATAAGCTACGTTTTTGTGAGCACACTCTGAGAGTATCTCTGAATTTGAACAATATTGGTTCTATACATTATCGAAACTTACTCAAAGACTGGCCATCGTCACTCAATATTACACAATATGATCGAGGAGTGCATCACATCTGTTTTATGTCTCACATCCTCATTTTTTAGGCACATGGCATCTGACATGTATTAGTATGATATGCACAAAAGGGAAAATGAAAACGATATCTTACCAACGTTACGTTTTTATATTTTAGAAATATTTTAAGAGTGTCACTTTTGTATTATATATGTTAGTGTTGGCCATTTTACGTAAAAGGATCGAGTTTACCATGTATTTTTTCAAAGTACTCATGCCTAGTTTCACGGATATCTGATTCACTCAGTCTAACTTTTACCGAGTTTTCAGTTTGAAGTTTTACCTAGTTAATATACTAGGTAAAGTAGGTGAATTTGCGTAATTTTTAACTAGGTACATGAAAAAATTAACTTCCTTGTTTAAAAAATTAGATGCCTAGTCTGAAAAACTAGGTAAATCATATGTTCATTGTGAAAATGTTTCGGAAATTCGATTAGACAATTCGATGATTTAATCTTCGAGTCTATAAAAAATTTACGTGATTCGTTGATATCTTGCAATAAACTATTTATCCCTCCTCCTTGTTTCCTTCTATTAAAAATGTTTCAAATGCGGCAAAACGACGAGTTCATCATTATTGTATACACTGTAACATAAGTACAGTAAATTTACTGGTCATTTGCAGTAATTTCATATTTCCAAAGTAAAAAAAACTTCATGTTGATGTGATTTATGCCAATTGTGGGGTGTTGATGGACCGTACCTTCCCGTTGCGTTCCATCAACACCCCATACTAGCTAAAAAAGTCAATTTTCAATTTTTTTCAATACCCCCAAGTACAATTGCTGTCAAAAACCAGTGATTTTGTTGCATTTTTACAGTGTATAGCATTTATTTTTCCTATTTTCATCACCCCGATGAAGAATATTTGAACAGATGATATTCGAGACGTTGGTAAAACATTGGGTTAATTTCCTGATTGTGCATATCATATTAACTACGATGTTCTCTATCGCAATCACAAGATAGCCGGCATGAATATTACAGGGTTCCCTAACTAAAAACACCCAGTTGAGTTGACAAGGCCTAAATGCAACATCTTAATTCACTCTAGCATTACTGTGGTCACTAAGCAGTTTAAATCAGAGCTCCTAAAGTCCTAGAGTTACCATTTCCGGCTCCATTTTTCTGATTCCATATTTTTCTGTATGAGGCAATGGGTTTTGGCAAACGACCGAATCCTTACGGGATAGATTCCGACAATCAGGTCCATGAAGGCACATAGTCATCAGCTACCTTGAATTTTCAGTTTGCGACCTGAATATCTTTTCAAAGTTGCAACGTCCAATCGATAAATTCAGTCATTTGTGTAGCCTACTTGTACTGGTGTGTTTACAAAATTGGTTCCGTTTCTCTCAAACGTTCAATTCATGCAGCCATGTCACGTATAAAATTCGTTTTTTTTTTCGTAAGGAAACTGTGCCAGAATCCATTAAAGTACCTCAAATATTCTCTTATTTAGATGTTTCACTGCCACTCATTTATCCTTACTCTTTTCTTCCATTATCAAAATAAATATCATAATAAATATATAAAAGCTGTATCAGAGGCAATATCACATCAAATCATACTTCATCTTCAAGGTCACAAATGAATTTGTCTAAAAAATTGGCGTGTAAATATGATAACTGCTCATTATTCACAGATTTTGTTCCCATGCCCAATTTACAACTGATTCGGATAGTTGGCAGCCTTTCCTCTAGTATCCTTGCGACTTCACATCTCTGGTATGATATTTATGTTTGACGCGTTGAAGTGCGTTGATCTGATTACATTAGGTTGTATTTAATTTGTTAGATAAAATTATAACGATCACTAAGCACGTTCATAACAGCACTGTTGTTCACTCGTGATGTAAAACAACGCGATGAATAATAATATAAAATAAGCACGTGTTTTATAAGTTTTATAAAATACCACGGCGCTCGCAGTGTGCAAGAAATATCTAGACGGTTGTAAACTAGTTAGAGTTGAAATGTGATACTTCAAGACTTGCAACAACGGCATAATATGATCCCACAAAATTTTCATTCATTTCCCATCTTTTTCACGTTTCTGGATACTTCATCAGTGGAAGTTTGCGGTGTAGGGACGGTGAGGATCCAGATCCAATCTTGAATCGCAAATTGGGCTCCAAATATAAACCTGATCCAAACTAGAATGAAAGTATAACCAAATTTGGCAAATTACGTATTATTTTCTGTTTATTAGCAACTAGTTTTTTTTAATACCTATATAGATACAGAATTCGATTCAAAATTCGACAAAAAATAATTTTTGAACGAAGATTGGGAAACGGTAACACGCGTTTACTCACCTCAATCATTCAAGATGCGTTCGACCCAACGTTTCCATGTTTACAATTTTTTCAATAGAAAACAACCACAACAAATTGGTATGAAATATGTTGAATAGATGTAGAACGACTTCTGCACACGTTCATAATGGCAATGTTTATTGCTCGTGATGTGAAACAACGCGATGAATAAAAACAAAACCCGAGCACGATTTGTTCAATGATACCAGCAGACGCGAAACTTTCTGTACTTGGCGACTAGTATTTCATTTGAAAGAATGTATCAAACGCAAATACGAACAAAACAAATTCCAGTGCATTTATAAAAGCGAGCCTTCGATACCTCGTAGATACTTTGTGATGAACTGACCGACCCTTCTCGATATTTCCTATTCCTGGGCCCGTGAAGTAAAAAGGATGTACAAATGAGATAATAATAAGAACACAAACAAAAATACCACCTCCTCACCCACAGAAATATGAGTTGATTGCAAGCTTGTTAGACCATAGTTCAACTTTCTAAGCCCGATAGATATTATATTCCAGCGCTGTTTGATAATTTCTAGTGCGCTTCACTTTTTTTTAGAAGAAGAGAGATTTCAAGGCCTAAAATAGGCTAAATATGTGCAATAAGCAGATTTTGAGATTTCCTACGTTTCTAAGCACTTTGAAGGTCATATTTGTTTGTTCTTTTTCAAACGGCAAGAGGGAGAGGAGGGTATGTCATCATGCCCGCCTAAATACCCTAGAGAACAGGACTTATTTATATGATATATTGATCTACTTTAATCTTGCCTGATAAAGTCAAACTATGATTCAACCAAAGCTTACAACAAACTAATATTCTGATTCTGAACGCATTTCTGTGGAATGAGAAGATGATTGTTTTGTAATTAAGATTGGTTAAAATATCTTCACGCGCTTGCGACAAAGTTCACATTGCACAGTATTTACAAGAATATATACTTAAATTGAACTCCTATAAAAAATAGAAGTATCAAATCTCACTTTGCACATCAAAGATCATTCAATATTGCAACCGACAATCAATATTTTTTAGTCATGTTTACCTTTGTAACGCTTTGTTTACAGAACGGCCCCGTTTGTCTGGACCGGACAGCTTATGAAACTGAAACGTAAATGTTAGCGGAAGGCAAACAAGAAATTTAATATTTATTTTATAGCCATTTTGCAAAAATCGACAAAATTAGAGCTGAAAACATTATAATGATATAATTTGATCGTAAAACGTAGTAAGAAGGAAAGTCGTGTCGAAACTTGCGATTTTTCGTAATTTTACCATACTTTTTTGCTGATTTCAAAGGGATCAGACCCCACAATATAGGGCATTGGGTGTCCGGCCACTCGACAGCCCCATTCCCCTACCCCTCCCCCGCTTCTGCCCCCAGTGCACATATATAATATGAATGTATTTATTTTTTATTTTCAATAAAATAATACTTTTGCCAACTCGGGCATGCGTGCAACAATACATCAACATAATATAATATTCAGCGCAACATGGGGGGTAGGATTGCACATAAATAATTTTCGTTCAGATGAAACTTTACGCAAATTAGGGCTGGGCAATTTAATTTGGTGATTCGAATCGATCCGAGGCACAAACTACTCGAATATATTGTGAATCGCACATGGGAACAAAATCCTGTAAAATGAAGACTACTTTTTAACACGAAATGCATTCGACTTTGGTCAAATTTGACCAAAAATCTGATAAACATGGTAACCAGTAGGCCATCGTATCCGCAATAGATTGCTCATAAAAGCAGGTTATATAGATTTATTGAACAGTGATCACCCAGTGAATTTAATGACACACAAATGCGATTTTGCTGCATATTTTTAACAGTGTTGGTGCATCAACCGCCAGAGGATTTCCGGCGACCTTTCGTTAATGCGTTAACTAACATTGAACCAACGCTTTAATTTATGCTGAAACGTTCGTTCATTTCCGAAACGACAAAGTCCTTCCCAGACGTTAGTGGTGTCAGATGTGCGATCTGGGATATAATATTGGCCTTGTAGTTCAATTTAAACGGTTTCGAAATGCGTACAACAGATTTTGTACTACTCGTGTGTTTCGTGCTGATCAAACGAAATTAAACAATACATTGCATAATTTTAATTTACTTATACGGAGCGATTCTAGGTTTAAATTTTTATTTTGTTTCGCCTATTCATAGTACAAGGATATGCATGATAAAATTTCATCAGGTTCTGGCCTGATAATTTTTTTGTACATGGACATGGTGGGGGAAACCGTAATTGCTTCGGCCAGTCTCTGCATTACAGCTGGACCTGGGCAAAGCCGAATCACTGTAAATTCGAATCCTAATCGGATATTTTTCTGGAATCGGATCGAATCAATAAATCTCAGCAAATATCATGCTTTGATTTCTTCATTGCAGTTAATTGAATCAGTGTGAAAGAGGCCACTCAGCAGCACATTTGACGAAGTATTTCGAATCGGATCGAATCACCAATTCCATAAAAATATCAAATATCCATTTTTTCTATTATTCCAACTTGTCTCCAATCTGATAATTGAGAATTTCAAGTTTCGATTTACTAATATGAGTATGAACAGACTTCAAAAAAAGGTATTTTCAATCACGCTCCATGTCCAAGAGCGACACTGGTTGCATTTTGTCGTTTAAAATTCCACTTTGTCTAGCAAGTTTTTGTTCCTATGAACGATTTACGATTAATTGAAATAATTTGTGCTTCGATTTAGATCATATTGCCAAGCCTGCAGTCACTTTAATAATGCGTTGAATCATACATTATGGGACATCAACTTACTGTTGAAATGCGCACAAACTGAACTTCAAATTGAGACAGTCAAAACGATTTGTCAAATTGAATTGGCTTAATAACATGACAACGCCAGTATCTTCACAGATACAACTGATTGAGTACCGGAAAACAAGAGTCAAATTGCAATTCAGAGCGGCAAGGATTCCGTGCAATGAAAGTATTATTTTTCAAATTTGACTATAAGTTTGTGCCGATGTTAAGCCAATATTTGAAATTCCATTGAAACTTCATATATGACAAGGGTACCTTGTGTTTTTCTTTAAGATCGTTCTGCTTGTCCTATTTGCATATGGTGATAAATCCTAAACATGATACTGTATACTGATACTATACTGAATATGATAAAGATCTGATATGGCAAATTGATACTTAAAATGCAAAACTATGGTAATTATACCATAGCCGGAAAACATTTCATAAAGCGTTGCAGTTGTGTGGATTTAGTGGTATCTACCATGGGTTATGACGACAGTTAGCAGAACCGAGGAGACATGTACACCCCAAGTTTTGAAAAAGGGAACGATTAGCCAAGATTTGGAAATATTATACAAAAATCTTCAAAATAAGTAAAATTTTCACGTGCCTCCAGCGCGCTATGGCATATTCTACATATTTTTATTGGTCGTGTACAAAAAATGGTGATTTTCTGAGCGGGATGTATTTTCACGCGCCTTCCCCGCGTTGCTCGAAGATTTTTGGTTCCATTTTTACGTCTCTCGCAGGATTTGACTCGTTCTAACGCACATGGTAACAAGAGATCCATCTTCAACGTACGTTCTACTTCCTCTTGATCGCCTCCCGCTTGATTGCCCAAATACATAGCGTTTTCCAACAACTGCGTCGCCTGACAAAAGTTAAAGTCGCGATTAAGGCCACAATACACGTGAAGTTGCCTTACCGATGCATCGCATCACGTTTCTGGTAACAAAATAAAAACGGCAATACACGCCCATCGCTTTGCGTTAATAGTGTTCACATGCGTACAAAGCGCAAACGCACGCAACGACCACGAGCACTCATTCGCTAGATTGCATAGCAAACCGTTCGGTTTCATTGGAAAACGCAAGTAAGTATGTACAGAGCATTGTGCCCGCGTAAAACGCAAGGGATAAAATAAAATAAACCTAGAGAAAACGCAACCTACGCAAACGTGTAGTGCTGCTTCCGATCTTGTTTTTATCGGGCTTAAAATATATACAAATAAAAAAGACCCAGGTGTCACTTTGCAGACAAGTTTAAATTGGCGGAGCGGTATCCTCCTTTGAGAGCCACACTGCATGTGGAGTTGTCGATGTATTGCGTTACGTTCCATCAGGTGACGAGACGAAACGACAATACCTGTCTGCATACTTGTAGTAACCACACCCCTACAAACATCTAACGTCCATAGCACGCTTTATTTTATTATTACTCTCCGATAGCAAACATTCTCCTAGTGTAATACGCAAATTTACAATAAAACCAACTTAAAAAACACAACCTACGCGTCTTGACAATGAAAAAATATGTTTCAACGATCAACTCATCAAATGCAATCCTCTTCTCTCCCCGCGAAGACACCGAGTAGACAGAGCATAATAAGAAATGCTAAAAAATACTAATCCTTCGCCTTGAAATCACTGTTTTAACTGATTTTATGTATTCCGTTATGTCCATAGTATAGTTATAACCTAAAGAAATTTTGGAGAGAATAACCCGCCACTTTCAAGCATAAAACATTTCTTGATACGTCACTGGCAATTTCCTTGCCAGTTTTTTTTTCTTACACAAAAAGTACACTTCGCCTGCTAGGGCATTTCGTGCAAAGATATTGATACTTTGCAAGCACATTAATAAGCAATAATCGCAATTAATTGAACTATTCGTGTCGGTTCCAAAAGCTGCGACAAATGATACAAAAGGCAGCAGAGCAGGAGGAAATAATCGTAGCTCAATACAGCATATGGTCTATTTGTTCAATTTTTGACCACTGTTGCGTAACGAAGGAAACGGAAGTCAGTTTGTACCGTAGAGAAATTAAAATAGCGTTTCCTTCTATGAATATCCAAAAGGTACTGCCCACAGCAGGTGGATGGAACTGGGAATGAGTCAATAAACATTTCAACATTTATGGCAAATTTGGATTGTATTCAACGCCTTCAGACAGTTCCCTATATGCTATAGTTCCCTATTAATAGGAAAATGGATAAACACATTGTTTGATTGTTCCATGGCAGATACCATTCTCCACGCATTACCATGGTGGCTTAGAGCTGCACGAGATGATATCTGTTTAGAATGCGGTTGCTGGTGTTTTTTGTACTGGTTCTCTGTCAGTAGAGTAGCCGTTAGTTGACTCATTTCAAACGCTGCTATCGACCTTACCTGGAGTGTGAACCTCTATAAGAAGAAAGCGTGGGTCATTGATGGAACGCGCCGCCGAGGCGCGGTCCATTTGTGACCCACGCTTGCCAAAATAAAATTTTCCGAGTGGAAAGTGGAGAACATTCCATACAGAACTGGACCATAATAGTAAAATAACTGCCGCGGGCTACGGTAACACTTTTTGTCATTTTTTACTATTTATATTATATTCCCAATTATATCGTCAAATGACGTCGAATCCCTCTCGCATAAGTAAGTAGCGTGGTACGTACATTCACAATGTTGCGCAGTGAAATAACAGCTTCTAACGTCGCTGCAGTTAAGCATTAACTTGTTTGAATTAAGGTGAATACACTATCGGCTGAACGGAAGTCGGTCTATATTTATGGTCTCAACGCATAAATATCCGGGTTTTTGTTGACATAACACGTAACTAGCGTATGCTTTTATTGAACGGTGAGCCCAATGAAAGTTGTTAAAACGCTGCCGGTATATTTATAACATCGATTGCATTTTTTCGAGTAATCCGGTTCTTTATGTACAACTATCACGATAATGTTTGCGAATTTTCAGTTTTTTTTGTTGGAAAACTTGACCATGATGGTAAAAAAACGTAAAAATCATGAAAAAATCGTGGTTAAGTGTCGCAGAAGCATCAAAATTATCAATATTGCTCCCTTTTATTGGGATGCTCGAATAAAATTCCAAAATACAGAGTAGAGTTGTTTTAAGAGGTATATATTGCTTTCATCACGCCGCCAGTGACCTTAACCCAGGCCAGATTGCACTCACTGCACTATATTGTTATTGTTCGGTTCAGAATGGACGATATTTTTCCTTAGTGTCGTTCAATGTTTTTTTATTACAATAATATGTACAATCACATTACCCATTATTTGGCATTTCATGCAAACGCCCATTGTTAAAATTATATAGATAAATGACAAATTTTACAACTAGGCATAACAAGATTTGGATAAAAACCACAAAAAATCACCAAACGCAACAAATATAGAAACTATCGCTTTCAACGACAGGACATACACGAGCGACGCAATGAAAATTTACTAGAATCACCAAATATTTTCTTGAAATGCCTAGAATCGATTCGGAAACCTAAATCTTTAGAAGCTGTTTTTCACTTTATAAAGCACTTCGGTCCCTTGTTTATTTGTTTGTTTCCTAGAAGTTGGTACAACGTGAACAATTTTAAACGGGTCCACGTGGTATGTCATGAGACACTACGGAGCGAAGTACAGATACGATCATTATGTAAATAAACCTCGTAGCGTAGTTTTATTTCGTATGAACTGTGCTTTATATGAGTTTGTAGTAGGAACGTAGTTCATTTGGAACAAAGACGAACGGATTCTGGACATTCGACCAAGATTGATATATACTGTGAGAAATGTACAGTGACTACACAGTCTTTATACGTCAGAAAGTATATTTCTAAAATTTGCCCCTTCTTGATGAGATTTATGTCAAGCATGGCTTGTTGATCGACCGTGGCACGTTCGTTACAGCAACAATACATAATCCATTTTATAGTTTTATTCCAATATCAACGACTACATTTGTGTCAAACCACGGTAATGTCAACGTTTTACGGTGTATATATGCAAAACCGAGCCGGCAAGAGTTCAAAAGTTGTCATCATGGTAAGCATTAATGCGAAATGTTTTAATCATAGTCATCGTTTGACGTTTGATCAGGTGCGAACGTAAGTACTATACAGATTCCCATATGGCAAAGCTTCATTGCGAATAAAAAAGGCTTCTGAACAGAAAATTGCGAATTACCTTAAAATTGAAAATATTTCAAGTTGATAACAGCATTACTGGACTCAGAACTTTGAATCAAATACTCGTATCTGTGACTTTGATTCGAAGATTTCGGACATGATATTGGCAATGCGAGAAACTTCGCAAATCGAATGGAACGTGTTCAAATTTTTCTGTTTTGTGACTAAAAACGTGTCTTTTCCTCCTCTCTCTTTTTATCACGCACTCAACCATACACGTCGACTTTGTACTAGGAGATATACTAGGCGATACATACGTGACAAATATAATCTTTCAATCTCAAAATAAATACCCCGTGTCAAAAAATGCACGTTAGCTGTCAGGAACAATTCCACAATAACCAAGGCAATCATACCAAAGGGCATTTTCTAGCATACGATATATAATATATATAAATACATACGCACTATACATTTAATAAAAAACACACACACGCGCACATACAACTTAAACACAAATTCACACATTGAGGTATGTGGCATGGAGGTTGTTTGAGAAACATAAAAGATGGAGATTAAACTTTTCTATATTATATAAATAAATACATGTACACTTATACATTTATTGCCAACACAGAAAAATACACACGCACATACACATTCAATTTAAACACAAATCCACACATATAGGTATGTGGCACGGAGGTTGTTCGAAAAACATAACAGATGCAAATTAAACTTTTTTTAATATAAATAAATACATGTACACTTATACATTTATTGCCAACACACAAACATACACACACACACACACATACACATTCAATTTAAACATAAATCCACGCATATTGGCATATAGCATGGAGGTCGTTCGAAAAACATCACAGATGGAAATAAAAACTTCAAAGTCGATGCTTCCGCAAGCAAAGGTACTTACATATTTGATAGAAACGCACATACGGCTTATACATACATCCACAAATATGTGTATACGGTTCACAATCAATAATATTAATAGCTACAATTTAAACTTCAATACGCCGATGTTTCATTAGCCAAGGGTACTTGCAAATTTAACACAAACATCCCACATACACACAAACAAACACACACACATTCAACCTATCCGTACTTTTACACATATAGGTATATGGCAAGAAGGCTGCTAGTTAAACTTTATTGCCTCTGTGCTTCGATAAGTAATAGTCCTAAAATTATTCGTAAATAGTTTTTTTTATTACAATCACTAGTTATGTTCCCACAAACTAAGACGGTATCTTAGACATATAAGTATACCCTGAATACCATTGAAGTACTTCGATCTCTAATCAGTTATGCAAATCAGTATCAGTTATGCAAATGATCTGATTCGAGTCTTCAAGTTATTAGTTGCATCCCTAGTTGTAATATTTCCATTCTGCACATAAAGGCTCCAATACATGATCGCGTTTTTTGTTTTATTCTACCGTTGTGTTGCATTGAGTAAAACGCAAGGATAAAATGAAAGAAGCGTGAAAATGCGTACAACCTACGCAAACATGCATTGTATTGGCCAGAATAAACGTAAAATTGTCTTAACGATTCATTGCTTAAAGTGACTTAACAAAAACGTCAATAGTTCAATATAGTTGTATTGTCTATCCTTCATGGCATTTGAGAAAGAGCTGCATAAACGTATATACATTGACATAGTTTCTTTCGACACCTCTGTCGACACAAAATGCGACACAAATGAAATATATCGCATTACAGAGTTATCAGGAAAACAAACAAAAATACTCCAGTAAAGTTTGAAGCGTGCCAGAGAATATGTAAGATTTAAATCGAGTGATACGTATTTGCTTATCTCAGATTAGAAAAAAATGCATATAAATATCAGGGATTCCTAACACATACACGTGCCTATAATTAAAGTTGATACGCAGGCGAAAAAACAAGAACTCGCGGACTACAGATGAGTATACATAGAGACAAAAATTTCCTTTTGTCAAACATAAATCACAGACGGATCGCGCCTCGGCGTCACCATCAATGACTCATACTTAAAAAAAAGAAAACGTGCCATATTCACTTATGGCCTACAAGTTACGCGTTTCTAAGGCACTCATGCGTGGATTGCGTGTTTTGTGTATTCTGCTAGGCATAGATCTAGTCTCTTGTTTGTATATACAACCCACCGACAAGGTGTTACGCCTAAGCGTTCAACTCGAGTGAATACAAACTTGGGAGAACGATAAAGACCGATATATGAATAAAAATTTCTCGAATACCAATTTCTCTGCAACAATTCCACAGAATAATAAGATAACTTTTACAAATTCAAGCAAAGCCTTTACTTTCTTCCTCACATCTGATAAATTTAGTAAGATATTCGGTCTAATATACCTAGTTAGTATCCTTTAGTCGTGTCCCCTCCCCTTCATCGTGTTCCGACTTTACGACCGTTTAGGTTGCGCCAGAAGGTATTGGCAATCTATTTCAGCCCTGGGGGGGGGGGGGGGGGTATGCGTGTGCGTGGTGCCACCCTGCCAGCGAGATTTGTTTGTACTTTGGTTAAAGACAAGTTTTATATCCACCTCAGATTTAAAAACTTCATATTGGTCAAAACTGCAACGCTACTTTGGCATGAAATCGCTTATTGACGATTTTTCGCAAAAAATTTACACGAGCTTTCGGTGCGCTATTAATTTCAGAGTAGACGGGAAGCTTTAATTTTGATTTATATTATGTAGTGTACCTCCGTTCAATATCAAATATGTATGTGTATATCCTTCCACCACATCTCATCTCACGAGTAAGAACATTTGCATATACACTCTCTCTATTAGGCTGCATATCAAACAATCAGGTTTCGCTGTGAACGTAAAGAAATTCATGCACAGCGTGGTACTAGCGGTAAACCTAAGTTTAAAATCAAACAAAAGCTACATAAAAACGTAACCTAAGCAAACGGACTTTTCGGGATAGTGCGACAAAGTATGGCGTGGTGCCTCCCTGCCAGCGAGATTTGTTTGTACTTTGGTTAAAGACAAGTTTTATATCCACTTCAGCTATTATTTTAAAACTTCATATTGGTCAAAACTTCAACGCTACTTTGGCATGAAATCGCATATTGATGATTTTTCGCAAAAATTTACACGAGCTTTCAGTGCGCAATTAATTTCAGAGTAGACGGGAAGCTTCAATTTTGATTTATATTATGTAATGTACCTCTGTTCAATATCAAATATGTATGTGTACATCCTTCCACCACATCTCACGTCCTCACATGTGACACTGTGAATACTGTGATATGGTCTGACAGTCGTTGACACTTTCAAAACGTAAACTTTGTTGAATTTAACCGCGCAGACGGCACAGGGAAATGTGATCGACCACTCGAAAAGCCTTCAATGCTTTTTCACTCTAACTGTAACTGCTACATAGCCTTTTTATACTAAATAAACGCTGTCTGCCTGGACTCGAAAATATATAATTATCCTATGTCGACTATCACTGAACTCGGACACTTTTTGGTGACCTTTTGACAAATTTTCCCACCAGAGCTTTGATCTACTAATAATTTCAGAAATAATTATATGTATTATACATATTAATAAATGCGAACTCGACACCTTGAATGTGTCCTTTTCCCTTTTTTACTTACTTTCGTCTTCAATAAACCTGTGAAATTAGCGAGAGTATGCTTAGAAGCAAAAAGAGGCTACAACCGAACAAAACTGCACGTGGCTAAACCTCGGCTCTAGCAGAGCGATTCAGTATTTATACTGTGCGTGTGTGTGCTGCGCGACGTTACTTCCTACGCGGAAAACAAGCACAAATGTTAACCCACGCGTTTCGATGCGCAGTTATTTATGAAGTCACAATGTTGTTATTGTAGTAGATATCGCTTCGTGTCACTGAGTTTGAAACGTTGACTTTTATGTAACGGACAAACGCACTGTTGCGACACGACACAGATTGTTCGTCGTGGGAAATCAAAATTATTGCTAAGACCTGATACTGGAATACTAACGACACCGAGCTTAATGACTTTAACACGTACAAGAACTCTCTCGGCGAGTTTTAGTAGAGAACGAGCGTCGCAAACTCATGGTCACTTCCTTCAGGGCTTCGAACCACCGATACTTTTATACTACTATATTTTTGAGTACTTATACGGGAGAGACTGACCGTGATTTCACTCTATGAACACGTGCATCCAAGCGGGACTCATTCTTTGAATGTGATATGGTTTGGACTGAGTATACTACTAATTGTGGTAACAAACTCAGTTTTTCATTAAGGTTTGTTTATATGCAAAACTTGTATTTAGAACTCTTAAAATATAAGAGTTCATCTGAAAGCTTTAGCAAAGAAATTTAAAGTCGGGAAATTGCCACTAACATTCCATTTTACACTCGTCACTTCGTTATTCTATCCTTGAATTTTTGAAAAATTATTAGTTAGCGCATCCTTCTTTTCGCCTTATCAGTTATCTGTCGCGACACGTGCTAAAGTTTAACTAATTTTGTTAAGTATGGGTCACTGATGGATTGCGCCGTCGAGGCGCGGTCCATCAGTGACCCATGCCTGACAAAATAAAATTTATTAATGAGGGAGCATTCGTTTCGGATAGAATGTTCTTTTTACAGAATTTCGCTCTCAATAAAGCCGAAAGCAGCGCCAAATGAAGCCAGCCAACTAACAATCGCTCAAATGGCATTCTACGTCATGAAAGAATAGAAAATACGTCAGAACTATTCCTAACTGTAGCCAGTACAGACAAGGTAACTCTGTAATATTATATGTAACGGGTTAAGATATTACGCATATGAATTGAAGCACACAGATATCGCCGCACATGAATACAGAAAGGCATTATTTCCGCATACCGCTTAATACACACGTAAAGCACACAAAAATTGCGTCATTTTGGCCTTTTTCGCATTGGGTCAGATTAAGAGCCTTCATGGAAAAGGCGATTAATGTATGGCTCAAAATTATGACCGCCGCACGCGAGTGTTTCCACAGCGCATCCTGAATGGAAATTTGGGTACGAGGGTGAGTATAAAACTATAATTGTTCCTTATGACACAATTCTGCTCAATTTTTTGTGGGCGCGATGACCTAGCGGTCAACATATTGGCATCGCAAGTTGAAGATCTCGGCTTCGTTTCTGGGCAACACAGGCTCGGCGAACTGGAAAAAGTGTAACTTTCCTATGCGCAACTGATACAGCGTGATCACGGTGGTTCATTCAGGTGACTGACTATAAACACATCGTATATTGCGCAAGAACGCGGGGTTTGAGCATTGTGGCCTTTCGCATCGGATCTGGTCCATCTGTTGCCTATGCTTTTTAAATATAAAATTTGATCCACTGACTAGACTCTAAATTTTCGTCTTTTCGTGCCTAGTTTTCAGGGACCATCACAATTATTCAACAAAAGATCGGGATCTTATTTCACATTATACTCGATTATTTCACGTTGTACTCTCGTATTATGTGAGATCTTTTGTCAGTTGTCTTTCGACTACAAGCCAATCCAGGTATTCTTGTCATCCCCCTGTTCGCAAACGGATCCATCTTCAAGACCACAATATACGTGAATTTGCTATACAGTTCCGAGTAACAAAGATGGAAAACAATACACATAGTTTAAAAGCACACCCTCCTCCTTATTGGTTCAAGTCAGGTCGAAATGACACAAAATTAATAAAAGATTAATTGACAAGATTTTCTGATTGGATCAAAGCTTGGAAAGGACATTCACTCCCGTGCAGTTCCGTGCGAACATAGAAATTTTTATAGAAATTCGCTCTAAGCTAGAACGAAAGCAGTACTTTAAGGAATGGCCATGAGTTATTACAAGATAAAATACCAATCAGATAAAGTGCCAGACTCTTCAAAAGCCCGTACCTACAGAGCTTGGACGGCACATCAACTTTCATATGGTGAGTGAGTGAAAATAAGTGAAATACTTATTGGTTAAGCCTTGAATCCCAGCCAGAAAAATCATGAATAATATGTTTTGTTAAGCCTAAGTCACTGATGGGTCGCGCCTTCGAGGCTAGACTGCTATGGTAAAGTGCAATGAGTGGTATCTGCCTTGGTTGATGGTGAAACTATCTACCACTTACATCGTTTTAGTCGACTCTCACGACACGCAGGAAATACGTTAGGAATATTCTGAAGCCCTATTTCGAATGCTGTGTATGGAAGTATGTGTGGTAGATTGCCATCAGAACGTTTAATGTGATGTGTTTGGAACTTTTCCTCAGGTTTTGTTTTTGTTACTCTCTCTCTATCACTCCTTCCTCAGTCTGCTTTTGTTTTGACAGTATAAGTGCACATTACTGATTGCTTACATTGCCAGTCTGGAATATCTTAATAAATTGTATGTATATGTATATTACAATATAAGTATTTCCCAGTCAGAACAATATTGAAACATACATATTTTGCTAAGCGCGGGTCACTGATGGATCGCGCCGACGAGGCGCGGTCCATCTGTGGCCTATGCTGGGCGAAATAAAATGTCTGACTCTTTTCGACTTTTCGCAAAATTCAAACCATCACAATTATTCAACAAAAGACCGGGATCTTATTCCACATTATACTCGATTATTTCACATTGTACTCTCGTATTACGTGAGATCTTTTGTCAGTCACATTTCGACTACAAGCCAATCCAGGTATTCTTGTCATCCCCCTGTTCGCAAACGGATCCATCTTCAAGACCACAATATACGTGAATTTGCTATACAGTTACGAGTAACAAAAATGGAAATCAAGACACGTCTGAATTACAATGCGTTGATTATAGTAAGCCTCGCGTCTGCAAAGCACTCTCCTATACGCGATTTGTTGATATCTTTATTTGAACTACTCATCCCCCTCCTTGTTTCCTTAAAATCCTGGATCCGTGTGTCAGAGAATTCACAAGGATACACGAATGAAATAATATTAAGGATATATACAAAAATATCATGTTCTCATTCAACAGAAAATAAGTTTATTGTATGCTTTCGTTAGAACACAGATACAGGATCTTGTCTGGAGAAGTTAGACTATGTTGTCACGGAAGCTTACAATAAACGTATAATTTCTGTGGAATAAGAACATTTGTATATACAATCTCTATTAGGCTACATATCAAACAATTCGGTTGCGCTGCAAAATGTACAGAAATGCATGCACATTGTTGCACCAGCGTTTAACGCAAGTTTAAAATCAAACAAAAGTTAGATAAAAACGTAATCTAAGCAAACGGACTTTTCGGGATACGTGCGACAAAGTATAGCCAGTTTTATGCCACATCCATTTAGGAAATGTAAAGGCATCACATTTATCCACCGTAATATAACTCTTCATATTATGTAGATAAGGATTTATGTTCGGGATGTCAGAAAAAGCCGACCTTGTATAACAACCTGGTTAGGAGGAGGGGTATGTCAGAATGATAGACATAACGACAATATAACAGTAAACACAATACCTTCTGATATTTGGCCGCGAAAGTAGTCGGCAGTCCTGGGAAAATTTTCGAAATTTTTTTCAAAAATATTATCCAAACGTGTCCCTGTGTCGCATTAGGTTTCATTGTTTTGCCCCTAAAATGAAGAATTTATGAACGAAACGGACAAAATGTATCTTTTGCGTGTCTACGGTGCACACTTTTTGGTTGACCCTATTTGACTTCCATATTTTCGGTGCCTTCTGTTATTGCTGTATTCGATAATGTTATATTCGTAATAGCATTCATCGAGCCGCATTATATCTATGTTTAATCGAACGCTTAGTCAGATGCACTTCAATATACAGATACAACAAATAACACTTCAACATTTCAAGTTCATTGCGCACGGATTTCGAATCAATTGACATTTAAGTACATGAGGTGTTCCCGATTAGCTCAATCAGTAAAGTGTTACGCATCTCTGATCGTCATGGCGCAGGTTCAAATCACGTGGGGATGATGAATATATGTGAGAGCTCTGCTTGACGCCTCGCACGGTGGTTCACTAAGCTAAAAAAAACCTTCACCCCGATTCGGAACTGGTACCCTATCCTCTATCTTGAGTACACAATAAATGTAAAGATGTTTTACCGATGAATTGCATTGCGTTCCAGGTAACAAAAAACGGCAATATACGTCTGCATCGCTTTGAGGTAATAGTAGTTATTTGCCTACAAAGTATAAACACGCACGCAATAAAACGAGCACACCCCGTGAGCTTGATTACCGAAGCGCGAACAATATAGTGGTGAAGCATGTTGAATAACTCGGGCTCGAGTCCGGCTCTAAGATCACTCAACTAACCCAGGATGTAATAACTTGGGTAGGCTACGCTGAACGGGAAAAGATCATATCTTTCCAGCGATCCACTCTTACTAGTGGCTATAATGAACTAGCAAGCGTGTATTGCGGTCTTGAGAGGCCTCGACACGTTTGCGTATTGCATTTTTTATCGTTTTAATCTTGTCTTATAATGCATCGAATTATGTTGTGTTGAGGTCAATACTAAAAAATCCCAGCCTTTTTTATAACACTTTCGTCGTTTCAATTTGGGCGACATCGATCACGGACAAAAACCTGTGTATTGAGCAACTGAGCACTGCGAGATCAGCATAAAGTTACCAAGAGCCCAGCGGTTATCAGGCTGGCGTCTCTGGTTGAGGATCTCTGGTTCGAGTTCCGCGAGTCCCACCACTCAGCTCAGGGTGTAATAACTTGGATAAGCTGAGCCCGACCGGAATGATCAAATCATATGCACCTAAGCTATTAAAACCACAATTCTAAAGCAACATCTACACTGTAATCAAAACTGCTGTAAAATCACTGCTCTCTAACAGTAATTTTACTAGATAATATCAATAAAACTAGAAAATCGACTGTTTTGGCCAAGTATGAGTTATTGATGGAACGCACCGCCGTGGTGCGTTCCATCAACACCCCATATTTGGCATAGGTTCCAATGTCAATGCATTTTCGAAATTTTGAAACATGCAATACCTTTCCATTGAAATTCACTCTGAGCAAGGTTGTTAGCAGTGCTCAAAAGGAACCAACTAACGACCACTTAGCAGCATAGAGTTACTAAAGGATGTAGCACCAGCGACTGCACACTGAGCGAAAAACATTTCAAACGGAACTGAACCGTTATGGTGAAGTACAGTGTAGATATCTGCCCTGGTCGATCTAGTTACTGCGAAAAAACAGTAAATTTACTGCAATTTTGTCACAGTGTACACTTCAAAAAGTAACAAAAGTTTTATATTAATTATCATTACAGCTTGGCAAAAACGAATCATTTTGAATTCGAATATAATTAAGATAATGTTTTTATCGAATCACGTATTCCACAGTCCCGTTTTTTTCACGTCATTTCTTATCTAAAATAAATAAACAAAGGTTACGAATTCACTAGTAGTGACACAGGGTACTTATACCTTCTCTAAAGACAAAAATCCATTTGACTACATTTTTTGGTTGTTTTTTTGTCTGGTAAATATGTTGATTCCACTGAATTGCACTGCGCTGATTACCTACCATGCGAGAGAACTATTTCACAGACTTTTTCCGATATAAAAAGGATGTTCAGTATAAATTTTTCCAAGTATAAGACGGATATAGAACTTTCAGAACTATTAGACCTGGAGGCATGATTGTCAGTTTGAATAGCACGCGTGGTTCTACGTTTGTTATATTTCTACGTTATTTTACCCTAAATGCATTCGTGTATAACAAAAAAGGGGAAATGTAACAAACCGAAAGACCTCCCGCAACCAACGCAATCGTGTATTAGAGACGTGATTGACACAATACACGTTTGAGCAGCAAGCGTGTTAAGTGTTTTTTGCTTATTTTCACTCACCTTACCTTACGTTGCAATATGTTATCTTACAGGCAGCACCGGAAAAGCATAAAAAAACGAGCAAACTGCACATGTTCATTTTGTCAAATGTGGCCTTCATTCGAAATTCACAAAACATCAATCATTTGATTTTATCTTTCTAGCGATTAAAAAACAACAAAAATCCCGGATGAGTATTTCAGGTACTGTTGAAGAACGCAAACTAAAATCACAATATCAAAACCAACAACAGTTAAAAACAACAGAAACTTAACAACGGAATGAACGAACAACGATAGGTTGTTGTAATAGTATATCTGTGTGCATTATTTCTGCCAATGTTTGGTTATTTTTCGAGAACCCTTATATTTACATTAAACGCTTACATCTTACAAACATTCTATTTAAGCATTAGCAACCCTTCGATTTTTCGTTCTGGAGGTGGGAAGCACCAGCTCGTCCGGTTAATACTTGGACAATATAATCAAAAATAATGACTTTTTTTGGAATTTTTTGTGGAAGCTCAAATATTAAAAGAAATCCTAATCCACTTCAATTTTAAAAAAAGCGTATTTCTGCGTATTTCATGCCATTTTGCATCTGCAATCGAGATTTTTTTCTCAATTTTTCGAACATGTTTCAGAAATAAGGTTTAGTAAGTATCGGTTAAATTGAAATATGATTATTTAAATCGGTGGTTTCCAAAAAATATTTTCTGGACCGGTATGCCAGACGTGATAGGAAGGGTTGTTATAACTTTTACCTAAGATATCTGTCAATGAGTAATGAGCGTCTTGAAGAAATGTGTACGCAAACTAAGGAAGTCACGTTCAAAATCAAGACTCAAATCGATCCGATATTGATGATTTAAACCTCATTTGTACGATTTGACATATTTTTAGGCAAAAACGTATTGAAAACTTTGCAGTTGCACGGTTTGTTCCAAAACGCTTACTAATATAATAAAAATATTAGAATTTTGTTTTGTATAGATCTGGAAACGGAAAGGAATTCTGAAAGATGGTAAAAATGCGAAACTAATGCAGATCACGTTCATACGCTTCCGGTATGCAATCCATCACAAATATACCGACACACACAAGTGACACATACCGAGACATATCAAAGCAACGATTCGACAAGTTCATGATGAATGTAATTCAATTAATTACGAAGATGGAAACGTTATATGTCAAGTGATCGATACAAATCACATGACAAACGGGATAAAGTTTGATGTGTAGCGGAACCGCATTTAGCCTAAAATATGGATGGGGAATTCGATTCGGTGATTCGAATCGATTCGAAGTACAGATTATTCGAATCAATCGTGAATCGTTCATCCGAATGAAAACTTGCTAAATGGAGAAACATTTTCATTTTAACAACAAAATACACTCGATTTTGACCAAAATCGATTGTATTTTGTCGTTAATATGAAAGTTTTTTGTATTTGGACTTAGTGAAATTGAAAATATATCGCTTTTAATTTGGTTTAAGCTAATGTTTGTAATTCGTAAATGTAAATTACTTGATTATCATAATGGAGACAATAATGGTAATATTAAAAATAGAATAATTGTTAATATTCGAATATTAATAATTCGAATCAAATTCGAATTCCATATGGTTCGGTTCTGCCCATCCCTACCTACAACCAATCTTAAAACAGACAAAATGCCAACTACTTTTCACTAAAATACACAGAGAAAACTAATTCCCTTTGATAAATTCAAAATAGCGATATTTTATGACAACCTCTAGCCATACTAGAGATTTTATTTTAAAGTATATGGCCTAGTGTTGGCAGTTTTAGGTAAAATGTACCGAGTTCACCTAGTTTACTGAGTTCAATTTCGGAGTACTTCAACCTTTGACTAGTAAATTTTTTCTAGGTAAAGGGGGGGAATTTACCTAAATTTTAGCTAGGTACCCAGTTTGAAAAACTAATTCAACAAATAGCAATCTTTTTTTATTGAAATTTACTCTAAGGGAGACTTGAAGCAGCTTCCAAAGGAAACCAACCAACGGCCACTCAGTAGTAAAGAGCTACTAAAAGATACAATACCAACAACTGCACTCAACGGAACTTAACCGTCACGGTAAAGTGCAGTGAGTGGTATCTGCCCTGGGCGATGTTAAACCATCTACCACTTCTTTGGTTCCCTTTGGTCGCGTTTTACGACACGCAGGAAATATTTTAAAGCCCGTACCTATAAAGCATTTTAAGACACATCACCAACAAGAAAAGAGAAATGTTCTTTTTAGAGTTTCTTGTCGAGAAAAAAATGTGAAATTGCTAGCAAATAATGAACTCTGCTTTTGAATAGCAGTGTTCACAGTTTTAAGATCATGGCGTGTTTTTGAGGGAAAGATTATGGCAACCAAACTCTGAATGAACTTGTAAATTACCAATCCTAAATTGAAATCACAGTATAGGTAGCTGTAAAGCCTGTTATTAATTCATAGATGACATGTTTTTGTGGATATGTCTCAAAGAATGAAAGGCTTACTAGAAAAAATTTCAAACTACCAATACTGCATTGGAATAGCAGTTTACTTAGGCGACATACAAAAACCCAGCCGCGTTTTCGCAAATTGACCATAATTTTGTTTATAATTTATATCCAATGTTGCTTGCGTAGGCTTAGGTGGATAGGAAAGTTTTCGCGCTCAACATGAGCTGTGGCGTTTTTAAGGGGGGGGGGGGGGGGGGGGGGGGGGGGGGGGGGGGGGGGGGGGGGGGGGGGGGGGGGGGGGGGTCTAGTGCCACCACCAGTACCAGTAATGAGAATACTCTTAATCAGTCAATTTTATGCCTTGAAATCCCATTTCCCAAAACATTTTTGCGCCTTTCGCGATTTTAAAACTGCGTTATGACGATATACAATAAAAGCCCTATTTTCTAAAAAAATTTCACTTGCGGCGTTGATTATAACGTCGTAATTCCACTTTCCAAAATTCCCTCTCCTCCTTTTGAAGGTTCTAAAACACCACTGTCTATGAATGCCTTCTGTACTTGGTGAATGCTTGGCTGGTAACGAATTAATGAACCTAATCTAGTGCCACCACCAGTACCAGTATTGATAATACTCTTAATCAGTCAATTTTATGCCTTGAAATCCCATTTCCCAAAACATTTTTGCGCCTTTCGCGATTTTAAAACTGCGTTATGACGATATACAATAAAAGACTATTTTCTAAAAAAATTTCACTTGCGGCGTTGATTATAACGTCGTAATTCCACTTTCCAAAATTCCCTCTCCTCCTTTTGAAGGTTCTAAAACACCACTGTCTATGAATGCCTTCTGTACTTGGTGAATGCTTGGCTGGTAACGAATTAATGAACCGTAGAGTCAAATTTATATTTCACGTTAATACGCCTATTTTATTAGATTAAAAACTTTTGTCTTGTCCACGGGCTCGTAAATAAATATTAGCTTAAGGAGTGGACCTGTGGTGTATTACGCTGATTGTCCGTATTTGTGACGAAGTTGTTCAGCTGTTCGAGGAGAGCTATATATCAGATTTTATATGTTCAATATTAGAATCGATTCGATTAGGGTTAACACTTTCAGATACAGCTATATTTTAATCGACTCTGGAATCATATTGTTACGAATCAAATGTTTCCAAAAATAATATGGGAACATTTGCCAAAATTTTTAATGTATTTGGGAAAAGTTTCAGAATATATGGAATATCTCAGCAGGTGCGCTGAACTCTTGTCCCGTCGCACAAAACAACAGAGATAAGAACTCGAATTAACCATCAGAACACTCGAATAGGTACTGATCTGTCTTAGAAGCAGTTCTAAGTTAAGGTTGTGCCTTGAACTGACTGACTATTTTTGCCGAACTCACAAAATTCCTTAATATATTTATATCTCCACGACGATGAATGCTACCATGCTAGCGCGAATGTGACACACACAGAATTAAAAAAAATGGTAGGCCAGATTGGCCTGGTGAAATCTCCACGCAGAAATCTAGGCCAACCGCTTAACCTAAAAAGTGTTTGTGACGTTAGAATCTACGTTTTTAACGTTCCATTACAATAGACAGCTGCTGTCATTTTTAAAGACTGGCTACTCAAGAATTTCTCCACATTCAGAGCTATTTAAAATAACAACTAAATTACCTATTAGGTAAAAATTAAAACAGACTTAAAGATTGCTTCCCTGAATGTGATGATATACATCGTTTTAATAAACACATCATGAAAGTGTCATGACACATTCATCTTGTTGCGTGGAGAATTTTCAGAAAATTTGAGGCCAGAAGCCATAAGCGATTTTTTTGCAGCGGGGCAGTTCTAAATACTGATAGAGTCTCACATATAGAGAGATAGATATAGATAAATAAAATAAATGAATAAATAAATGCCGGTATCTTGTTTTGAATGATTAAGATAGAAACTGTGGCCGAACGAAAACACTTATACACAGCCTATTTGTCATTTTGCGGAAAAGACCATGCTATTTTCGTTCTTGGATAAACAATGTTAATATGCAGTGTCATCGCCAATAGGCAATACAGATGACTAAATCAACAATGACACAAGAACTAAGTTCACAACGGTAGCTTCAGGAAAAAACCAAACGGTTGCACCGTGCAGTGGCAGAATCACCTGCCTTTAGGACTGAGGAGTTTGATTCGGTTATTAGCATCGATCCGAAGCACAAATTATTCGAATTAATCGCGAATCGTTCATATGGACTAAACTTTCTGAATCAAGTGGAATTTTCTATTTTAACGACAAAATTCAATCGATTTTTGTTAAATCCAACAATGGGAAAACAGAGGAGGACATACTCCCATCAAAAAAGCATAAAGCCTTTTCAAAAACAAAAAAAAAACTATAGAGGACAATAATTACCCCTCCCATTTGATTGATTTTTGCACATTATGTCGTGGGATTCAACCTTTATACTTAACTTTCGAATACTATTGGGTACGTGCCCTGTTTGGCGGGTCCAAGATATCAGTTCCTACTAAAACTTATATAGGGATGAAACGTTATTTTAAATTTCATCTAAAGAATTTCCAACATTTAACAAAAAACTCAGCCATTGAGTAAAGTGTGTGTCGCCACTTTTTCCAGATTGGAAGGATTCGATCATGTAATTGATTTTTTCATAATCTTATTATCGAATGTAAAATGTCGGAAATAATACGAATAAGTGAACTTGACTCATTTTTTTTTATCAAACTTCGCTATATCCTACTTGAAAAGTCTAACCCCTAGTGCGCAAAATAATACATAAAATACAGGGATGGTGATTAAAGAATCTTAATCCCTCACAGATGTTAACTGACGAGAATTCAACACCCATGCAGATCATCACAATCAACAAAGTACTGGGAAGTCAATGAGTAACGGTTTAGGGGTAAAAACTTCTGTCATAAAACTGTTTGTGACACTGTTGAACCTCCACAGTGAATTCAAAACTAATCGGTTCAATGTTTTGTTCGGAGAAACGGAAGAAAACGCTCCTTTGAACGAAGTCCGTATTCGACTAGACGGTGGCAACCTTTTGCCATGAATGGTATTCAAAGTTCTGTATCGTTAACTTAAGAAAGTAGTCCGTTAGGACAATGACTAACGCTATGCATGAAGGTCTGTAACTGTCTTTCACCTCGCAATTTTAACTCCTCGTTTCATTTATAAACTATTCTCGTAAATGTCAAACAAACCGCTGTTTCAACAACACGAGTCTTGCTAGTGCGATTCACTGAACTTTGTCTTTTATAGTGCGCGTGTGTGTGCGAACGAGGTTCCTGTTAAACGAGGTTTCGTTTAGGTAATGAGATTTATGCTCCGCGCAAATTCCTCGTTTTGACAACACACAGTAAACGTATCAGATTCATGGTTTGATATACCAGTTGGCGTTAGTGAACGTATCAGAGGTATGATTTGATATACCAGTCGGCTTTATGCATAGATATTCCACATCGATAGTCTACAATTGTAATTAAAAATGAGTTTATTGCTCGATTATAAGTAAATCATTTCATTTGCAGCAAAATCATGATTTATGTGAAATTTTACACTGTGAAATTTGACATATGTCACGACTTTGCTACAGAATCGAAAAATATTGTCAAATATTAGAAATATCGGGTATCTTAAATGTTGGTGAAATTTCCCATTTATATAGTGAATTTGGATTATCGTTTTAACTAAATTATAAGGACAACCTTAATTGAGAATACATAGTAGTGTACACATATTAAAACCAACCGCTATGTAACGCAAATATTCCGTTCTGTGTTTACTTGCGCCACAAATATAGAGCGATTGACCATTGCTGCCAAGTTATACGTGCCATAAATACTGCAGATAAAATATCCTATTGCATGCAATACGGCTTAATCGACGAAGTTGATGTTCTCGGCTATTTGACGACATACAGAGCATACGAGCCGCCCACCAAATGCAATATTAAATACCCACTGAGAAGTTTCATCTTTTTAAATAGGACAGAAAAACTCTCTCTCAAAAAAAAAATCGTGGAATCAGACCTGTGTCTTATTGAAGCAAAAAATCGAAAGTCACTCAAACTTGATCAAAATAAAAACTCTTTCAATTAATGGACATGAGAGTCCAGTCCTTTGACGGTGTAGTTGCCAAAGAGTTGTCCTGCCTTCCAATACCTAAAGAGCAATGAAACCGTTTTTTTTTGTTCTGAACTACCACTTCACCTTTGTTTGATTCGTCCGTATATGGGGCAGCCGACTGTTCTCACACGTGGGCCTTTGCCTTCGCCTGTATTACGCAACTAAGCGCATTCAATGGCAAGCTTTAAAGCTGATAAGCCAAAAATGGCTTCAGGCCTCGAAAGCTCGTCCCGTCAACTTTAACTCGGATCATTTAATTCACTATTCTATGAATATTTCAATGGTGACTATTCTTTTTCCTCTTGTCCCGACAAAAACTCCCATACGACTGGCTGCTAGCCTGTATCCTCTTACATTTGCGACTCCATGTTATGAAAAAATCTGCGAAAAAACTTTTTTCGCGAACCTATATTAGACTGCGGAACTCTTCATTATCGGACTTTGTGTCTAAAGCAAAAAATTACGCTTTCGCCTACATCGGTCATTTGCACCATGGCTTGGACGATAAAGACACGGAAAAACAAAACTGTGATGAAACAATAGCAAACTGTCCACATCAGTAGTCTTGATAGGCGCTTGTCTCTGTTTACATCGCATCATATTTTATGAAAATCTTACTTCTACGGTCTTGTCTTTGAAATTTCCTTTTCATAAAATCTAAACAATTTCTCTCAATATTTGATGTAACACCAGCATCCAACTGGAAGCACTCAAGCAGATAAAAACGCTAGTGAATCGACGACAACCCGGTGAAACGACGATGCCACGCGACACAAATCTTCATCGAGCTGTTCCTGTATGTATGTATCTATAATTCTTTGGTTCTTACCGCAACTTTTGCACCAACCCATGGTTCTAATTGACGAGTGAAGAAGACATATTTGAGGGCATAAGTAGTAACACGAACATCAGACAATATATAATCTAGAATTCATCTTACAATTTCTAAAAAATGGTCTCGTTCACTAACATATTTCTGCAACGCATTGTAAAGTGTTCAACTGTTTCGGCACATCACATATCTCACACTGTTTCTGTTCAAATTTACCTACTTTTAAACTAGGTATCTGGTTGAAAAAAACTGGGTAAAACATATTTTCCTTATGAAAAAAACTTTCAAATAAGAGTATTTGAAGATTTTAATCTTTAAATATATTAAAAAATGCCTTAAATGTCGCCAAATTACAATTACCGGTTTACATGGCTTTTAATCTAGGTACTATCTAGTTTTGGAAGTGAAACTAGGTTTACCTAGTAATACTTTGTGGGCAACTCTTCTGTTACAAATGTTCCAGCAAAATGCAAAATCAAACCTGAGAGAAATTTAAGCTCAGCTGTACCGATGTGATAGGGTCCAGTGAATAGATCTCTCACTACCGCGGTTCCATATTATACGAAGAAAAAGTCTTTAAAAAAAAACTCAAATTCCGGTTAAATTTTGGAAACCTGACATTGTTCAAAAATAAGATGAACCGTGATGCAAAATCACGCATCAAAACTTGTGTTAAAATACAAAATAAAACGCGGTCATTCGGACAAATTTAAAATAGTTTTCGGTTAGGTAAATTCCTAGTCTAATTAGGCAATTCATCTCGCACAACGCGACGATTTATGCCTCGTTAAACATGTATGTATTTTTGCTCCATTAGTTCAAACATTTGCCAACGACACGGTTCATAACTTCACCACGACTTTATTTTCATAAAACAATTCGAGCTTTCTGTCAATGTTCATTCTTAAAATAGACATGAAGTCACCATAATTGTTTGCAAAATAATATTGTTGTTTTGTCTCGCAAAACCAAAGCACGATCCATCAGTGGCTCGTGGTTGACAAAATAAAATTTGATTGAATTATAAGACCGTCGATACGGTTAAACGAAATCATTTAGCCGTATCTAAACCGTTGAAATTCCGGCGATTACTTAACCAAGGGCAAGAGAGTTCCAAGAAATGAGCAGACTTGACAATAGCTTTCGGCGTTTCATGACTTTATACGAAATAATGCTAACTATTCTATACTTTGCGATGAATTTACAATGACATTGATGGCTGAGTTGCGGATTCTGCTATTCGTAAATTCAGAACAACCCGTATTGTGTCACGAGGAAGTATTATTGCCTTTTTTTAAAGTGATCTATTTTTATTTCAATAGACTTTATTCTAGAAACGGGCCGATGTATCGGTTATCGAAATCGGTATCGGTGATTTTTGAAGTATCGGTAACTGGTATCGGAAAATGTTAATCGCCGATACCAAAACCGATACCGGATACGTCTTGACAACGGAGCGTACGAATACGCTTTATTTACTGATAATAAATGGAAAACCTCGCATTCCACTGCTCTGAAAAGTAATCAAAACGGGGCATGCCTCGCGTGAACAGTTTTATTTACACTTTGGGTTTTATTAAATAAAACCCATTGATCCACTGACTTTTGGTGCAGAAAAAGGTGTCAAGGTGGCACTACACGTTTGCGTAAGTTGCGTTTTTTCTAGGTTTGTTTCATTTTACCCGCAATGCTCTGCATGCATCTCCTTACGTTTTCCAATGAAACAGAACTGTTTGCTATAAAAGCTACCGCAGAGTACTTGTTTCTTTTTGCTTTTGTGCTTTGTACGCATGCGGACACGATTAACGCAAAGGTGTCACATTAGTTGTGTAACCATGAACATTTGCACTTAATCTTAGATCCATGTATAATTGAACGCAGCGACAATTCAGTATATTTTTCAATCATAAAAGTTTGCACTGAAATGTATGCAAGGGTGCAAACGTACGTGGGCGCACACATACGCGTGGGTGCAACTATAACAAAGGCATAAGTATGTGGATACAAAAGGCCTTTAACATATTTAACAAAGTACTCGGTATCGGAATATAAATTACGAAGGTGGTATCGGCGACAATTCTGGTATCGGCCCATCTCTACTTTATTCACTCTGCATGTATTACGAGTATACATGGAAGCAACAAACAATGATTATTTTGTTGTTAATTAGGATAAATCATGCATGATCAAGCAAATTTATTTCAAAACAAAGTCGCAAGTACTTCTTGGGTAGATACCAGTGACCGATGAAGGATTTCGATCATTCAAAATTAACATTTTGCATTCATATTTTCTTCGACTGTGTAGCCTAAAGGAACTGCACCCTAAGTGGGCAAAATTACAGTGCATGGAATCAAGTATGAGCCATTAATGTTGTCCGCGACATCAGATATCATCATCAAGCATGATCCATTAGTATTTTCTCTTAAGTATTACTTGTGCGACGCTATAGCAATTCTCGCGATCACACGATGATATGACATGAATTTTTAGGGTTACAATTTCCTGTTGAATATGTCTCGCGTCACACACTTACACAAAAATATATAATATTTATTCAGATCATATATTTTTGGAAAAATGAAGTCTGCTCGATCTCGCTTAGACAAGGCTGAATAAAATCGCGTGGAACTTTGGGGAAAATGCTATTAATATTGTTTATAATTATTATATTCTTAAAACATTGTCTACAACCATTGAATATATTGTTATGTAGAAACCGCCTATGTCTAACGATAAGAGTTCGTAGGCACACGTCGAACAGTCACACATCTTCTAGAGTTAGCAGTCAGAATAGGAAGACAAGAAATAGTGGCGTAAAGCTAGTGAGTACTACAACTGCATAGTTTCAACGTTGCAATATATATTAAGGGAATGACGAATGTGCCTTCAGGGCGCAATACACGTTACGCTTGCGTTTTTAACATGTTTATTTCGATTTTTTTTAGATTTCGATTCGAATGCATACGGAGTACACGTCAGGCTCAGTTAATGCACATTTCGTAGATTCGAAAGTTTTTTTTTTCAATAAAAACTTTTGTTTTGTGATGCATGAGATTCGAAAAGTGCCGGTGGTGCGATCCCTCAGTTATTCAAACCCAAACTAAATCTTGACAATCGACGGAGCACGAAGGATTACTGACTTTTTCCACCATTCCTAGAGAAAGGAATCAAAATTTTAAACTTTCAGCGTAAACTTAGCATATTTTGCTAATCCCAGAATGCTTTTGAAAACATTCGCTCGTCTTAGACTTCGGAAAGGAGGTACCGTCTCCAGTTCCATCATCAATGCATTTGGGACGCCTACGCGCGTTTTGCGGCACCTGCCACATCTAAGGTGTTTCTAAAAAGAAGATTTTACTGCGCAAAATCACAATATTTAGAAATGCTATTTTTTTAAACAAAGTTATATCACAACAAAGACAGAAGCATTAGCGTATTCAGGGGGATGGTGGGGGCTTGATGCCTCATTTTAAAACTTTTTTATTGTTTTGTAGTAGTTATTTTCAATAAAAAAAACTTTTTTAGCAAAAAATTCAACTCCGAAATATTTCAAAATTTCGCCCCCTCCCCCCTTCAAAGATCTGAATACGCCACTTGACACACATATTTCTTAAGTATGAGCGAAAGGGATAGTTGTTTTGCTATTTGAAAGGCCCGCATCATTTTTCATAAAATATTGTATATTTTCCGGCTGCAATGTATATTAAGGGAATGACGAATGTGCCTCCGGGGCGCAATAAACGTTCACGTGGGCTGCCCTTTTTTATCTTGTTTATTTCAACCTTTTTCTTTTTACCACAGCCAGGAATCCAATTTATTTTTGAGATTAGAATCCATACGGATATACGTGGGAGTCGGTTAATACACATATCTTTGTTCCGTAAGTTATTTTTTTAATACGGAATTTTGGTTTGTTGTGTATACTGTTCAAATGAATCACGCCTCGGCCGCGTGACCACTCAGTGACTCATACATGCATGCTTAAAATATTTCTGACAGATTGAGCAAAAATTTCGTTCCAAGGTTCGCGATTTTACGTATATTTCAAAAATTTCATCAAAGAAAAGAAAAAAGCAATCAATTCGCTCATTAATTTTCGAAAAAAGTAAACTTCGGTTCTAATGTTCAATCCCCAAATAAGAGATTGTCAAGAAAGCTCGTTTCACTGCGTCAACTGCTTTTCTGCAGAAAAGTTGCACCGTCTAACCGTCTCTGCAAGAGCTACCGTCTCCTTCGTCTTTCCCGTTCCATCATCAGTGCATGAGGACGCCTTCGCCCGTTTCGCGGCACTTACCACACTCACGGGTTTCTAAATAGAAGACTTTTGCGCAAAATCACAACATTTGGATATGCTATTTTTTTCGAAATTTCGCTCTCTCCCCTATTTTCAAGGTTCTGAATACGCCACTGGACACATATATTTCTCAGGTGTGAGTGAACGGGAAGGTTGTTTTGCTATTTGAAAGTCCCGCATCATTTTTCATAAAATATTGTATATTTTCGGGCTGCAATGTATATTAAGGGAATGACGAATGTGCCTCCGGGCGCAATACACGTTCACGTGGTTCGCCATTTTTAATCTTGTTTATTTCAACCTTTTGCTTTTTACCACAGTTAGGAATCCAATTCTTTTATAAGATTCGAATCTATCGGTTAATACACATATCTTTGTTCCGTAAGTTATTTTTTTAATACGGAATTTTGGTTTGTTGTGTATACTGTTCAAATGAATCACGCCTCGGCCGCGTGACCCCTCAGTGACTCATGCATGCATGGATACATGCATGCTTGAAAGATTTCCGACAGATTGAGGAAAATGTCATTCTGTTCAATAATTGTTGTCATGACAATTTTGAGATTTAAGGATACATAAATGCGTTCAGTAAATCGATTTTAATAATACTTGCAAATGAGTTTTTGCTGTATTTTTGCTAACATGTTTTTTTCTGAAATCGGGCCGATGGGATATGGTGAACAGTGAACTCTATAGCCAATATATGGTTTTGGGTTAAAACCGAACCATATGGAATTCGAATATGATTCGAATATTATTTCGGATCAGATCGAATAACTAATTCTATGTTGAAAATAAAAATCCTAGTTCATTTAACAAGTTTTTGTTCGTATGAACGACTCACGATTGATTCGAATAAATCGTGCTTCGAATAGATTCGAATCACCGAATCGAATTGCCCAACCCTCACTTGTGATTCGCCGCACCAAGTAATTTTGTGGATTATTTCCAGAAATATCTTGCAATAAATTCATTAATAACATTCCTGTACTGTGCCATGACTAGGGCTGGGCAAAACCGCACCAATTTGAATTCGAATCTGATTCGAATAATTTGTTTGAATCGGATCGAATCACCAATTCTATGTAAATAAAAAATATCCCATTTTACTAATATAACTTGTCTTGTTGTGAAATTGAAGAAATTTATAGTTTATATCATATTTTCAATTCACACAAAAAGCTACAATTTTCATATTTTGACGAAGAAATATAATCGATTTTGGTCATTTTTAAAATTAAAAATCCTAGTACATTCAACAAGTTTTTGATCCTATGAACGATTCACGATTGGTTCGAATAAATCTTGCTTCGAATCGATTCGAATTGCCCAGCCCTAACTGTGCCATAAGTTGGTGAGTGCAAATATCGCCATTTTTTTATTTCTTACCAGTAAGTGGATCACCCTAAGTGAAACCAGACACGCAGATATGTACTATAGCCGAGATTGCTTTTTCATTGTGCTAACGTAGTGAAACCACTTATTCGTCGCAACTAACATGATAATATCTAACATACTGCGGGAAAATCGATTGTGGTGGCTTCGTTACTAGCCGGAGGTGTTGTGGTTGCGTTATTGCATTCAAATCTGTTGTGTCATCATAACGGTACAAAGTGATTCAAAAAAGTTTATCTTGAGATATCAGTTGCTTATTTTGTGATTTCAATAAAAAAAATATGTTGTTCATCTTCAACCGAGGAAGAAATAAAATTTTCCATTGCATCACTTCAAATTTTTTCAACTTCGAGCCCAGTGACGTATTTGAAATCTTGAGAAGGCCGAAATTTAAAAAAAAAAATTCGAGGTTGAATCAGAATGTCATATTAGGCGCTGCAGACCCAATAAAGTTTCCCTGCCGTATAATAAAAGAAAACATACCAACCTTCCATCTTAGGAGGACATTCTTATCTTCATATCTTGGAAACATTCGCTCATCTTAGAACTTGTAAAGGACGTAACGCTCCCTTCCTTTTTCCGGTTCCACCAGCGGTGCATGGGAGCGCCTACGTTCATGGGAGCGCCTTTCTTTCACAATATTTAGATATTCAATTTTTTATTTAACAAATTTATCTTAAAACAAAGACACGAATATTTCTTAGATAGACACCAATGATCAGTGAAGACTTACGGCCATTCAAAGTTGGTGTTATGTATGTATTGCTACTAATGCATAATCTCTACGCTGCAATATATATTAAGAGGATAGCTATTCAGCCTTCAGGGTGCAATACACGTTTACATTGGTTGGGATATTTAATTTTGTTTATTTGTACCTTTTCAGGACAACTAGAAATGCCGCTTTTAGATTTCAATTCGAATCCATACGGAATACACGTCGGATTTGATTAATACACATAATTTTGATTCGTAAGTTTTATTTTCAATACGCTATTTTGTTTTGTCGTGAATGCAGTTTAAATGGACCACGCCTCGTCCGCGCGATCATTCCGTGACTCATACTTAACAAAAACATGCATGACTGAAATATTTCTTGAGCCAAAATTCCATTCCGAGGTTTGCGAATATTTTCAAAAAGTGTCCCAAAGTAAAAAAAAATTATAAATTCGGTCATTAATTTTCGAAACAAGGTAAGATTCGATTCCAAATAAACTGATCCCATGTTTGATCCAGAAATTGGAGAAAAATAAGTGAGCTCGTTTCATTGTGTAAACTGCTTCTTTGCAGAAAGATGTGTCATGAGGGGGTGAACGGTGACCCAGGTAGCCAATAACTATTAAGCCTTTATATGCTTCATACAACTCGCTCTTTCAAATAGTAGTATGGATTATTGCAAGGAATGCCTTGCAAGGAATTCTGTGGCATTACCTCTGCTGTACCATAACTTAGTGATTGCAAATTACTATTTTCACTATAAGAAGATCACCCTAGGTAAAACCAGAGGCCCAGAACCAGATTACCCGAGGTTGTTTATTCACTGTGCAAACGTAGGAAAACCACTAATCCGATGCAACTATCATGATAATATTTAATATACTGCGGGAGAATTGATTGTGGTGGCTTCGTTACTAGCTGGAGGTGTTGTGGTCGCGGGAACGTTATTTGCGTGTGAATCGTTGTAATTTTGATATGTGGTCACGTCACGACTTAACGTTATAGAGCTATTGAAAAATTTATTTTAACACACCTCATCGGCGTGATACAACTGTGAATCATGCACACAGAAGATGTTTAGACAAACCTTTTCTTACTATTGTAGTATTAACGACTGCACTCTAGTTAAGCAGATCTTTAGCAGATCTGAACTAATATAATAAAGTGCAATGCCTTGATATACCCTGGGCGATGATAAAACCATTAACGGCCTATGAAGCACTTATTATGAAGCATGAAATACATCGACCGAACGACGGCACAGAAAAAACTCGGAGGATTTAGCCATTAAACTAAAATTTAAAGACATTTATTATGTCAAACTTCACCAATTCGAAATTGACTTTTGCATGTAAGCATTTGCATACCGACTTATCTTTGTATGATTCTGACTGTCTGTAATAATAATATTTTTAGAAACATTTGCGCTTGTTCTTCCGCAACAAAGGCACAAATGGGGTTCAAATTTGCGAAGTTTATAAATATCTGAGGTACAATTATAAGGTAAATTTACCTATCCCCGAACCATTACTCTATCTGACCTACCTATCTCCAACTCACTGTCTCTACCTGACCCGCCTATCTCTAAACCCCCTTTCTACCTGACACTTCTTTTACCTGACCTGCCTATTTCCAACCCACCCCTTCTACCTGAACTACCTATCCCGAATACACCCACTCTACCTGGCCTGCCTACCCCCGACCAACCTCCTATACCAGACCTGCCTATCCCCAACCCACTCCCCTATCTGACCTGCCTATCCCTAACCCACCTTCTCTTACTGTACTGCCTACCCCAAAACCACCTCCTTTACTTGACCTGCCTATCCCCAACCCATACTTTACTTGCCTACCCCTAACCCACCCGCTCTACCTGACCAGCCTACTACTATCCCCAACTCACTCCCTGACCTGTATATCCCCCACCCACCTCCTATACCAGACCTGCTTAACCCCAACCAACCCTTCTACCTGACCTGCCTATCCCCAACCCCTCTCTGCCTTTCTTAACCCACTTTCTCTTACTGACCTGCCTATCCCCAACACACACCCTCCACCTTACCCTCCCCAACCCACCGCCTCTACCTGATCCGCCTAACCCTAACTGAACATTCCTGACCCGCCTATTTGAATTTTCATTCGGAAACACGAGTGCATAACCTCAGACATATGGTTTTGTTTTCAAATTATTTGCAACAAAACTACCTCGCCGGCACGATCCATGAGTGACTTATACTTGATAAAAGCGCTTTTGGCTACATATTTTCTGACTGAGGAAAGTTTTGTTTTGCAAATATTCGTTATGATATATCAACCCTATCAGAGTATTGCATTATATTTTATCTTTTTGTAGCATGATTCGCAGGCATCAGCTCACGTACGGGACATTTTAAACGATTTATACCTAATCCAACATAAAAATGATTGAATGTACAAAGCGCTCCATAAAATTAGAAATCAGTGACGGTCATATTAGACATAGACATACCGAGGATGTTTTTGTGTTCGTAATACTAAAGTTATATATATATATATATATATACATTTCAAAGATAATCCGCGCATCGGAATCGTTTCAGAATTTCGAAAAATTGAGCATAAAATCGTAAATTCTTAGCAGTGAATCGCATATAATAACGCAGTTACCGAGGCAAAGTGCATTGACGCTTCGTATTTGGCGGGACAAAAATAACAGAAACGCACGCAAGAGACGCGTGAATTTTTTTTTTAATAATTTGCTTTAAAGAATCAGCACCAGGGCTAGCGGTGCCGATGCATTATTATATTGTTTGTTGCTTCATAACCGGGCCAAGGGGGAGGGGGGAGTTAAGATTCGTCTATCCACCTTGTTTTGAGATAAGGCTTTTATTTTTCTCCCAAAGGTAATTCCCACTAATGTACTCGGTACAATAATTAAATATTTCCAAGCTTTATCATACTCATTCGTTTACGTTTCTTGCCAAATGACCACCTCTGTCCCGCGTTTTTATTACAAAATAATGCAATGACCTTTCGTTTGCGGATGTGCAATCACAAAGACTTCAATAAAAAATATATGTTTGTGCTTATTTACTTATTTTTTGAATAAACATTCCCACAAACACCAATTCCCGCAAATTGCCTGCCTATATGAGCGCAAAGTGTTACTGTTTGTTTTTTATAACAGACATATCAGAGTGAGATAAAGAAAGAGACAAAGTTCGGGATGTTCCACAGAACATGTATGAAAGTTCTCTTGGCATAAACGCGCTGTATATAAATCCTGAATCCGGCAGGAGGATAAGTCCACATTCAGAGAAGTTGGCTTGGTGTTATGTAAATAGAGGGGGTGTTTTCGAGAAAGCTAGGTCAGGGATACGTAGGTCAGTTAGAGGTGGGTTGGGGATGGATTGATCAGGTTAGGGACAGATTGAGGGTTGGGGTAATTGTTGGGTCGGGATGGGATGGGTTGAGGATGGCGGGTAGAAGTTTGATCAGGCAGAGGTGGGTTGGGATAGACTGGCATGGGCAGGTAGAGGGGGTGAGTTAGGAATGGGTAGGTATGGGTAGGTCAGATAGATAGAGGGAGGATGGGCAGGTATAGGTTGGCAATGCGTAGGTCGGGTAAAGGTGGGTTGGGGATGAGCGTGATGAGTTGGGAATGGATAGGTTAAAAAGAGGTGTGTTAAGGATGGGCAGGTAGAGGGGATGAGTTGGGAATGGGTAGGTCAGGTAGAGGTGGCTTGGGGATGGGCGGGTAGAGGGGGAGAGTTCGGGGATGGGCAGGTAGAGAGGGTGAGTTTGGAATGATTAGGCCTAGTGAAGGGAAGTGGGTACGACATAAGGTGGTTGGGGACATGACATGTAGGTCGGTTGTAGTACACTCTTTTTAGAAAAACTATCAACTAGTTCTCACATTGGATCCTTGTGCAACGCCTAGATACCTTGAAATCCACTTTACTACGATGGGTCATTTCACGAAGTGTTCTTAGCCTAGGATGCACTTGCTGCCTCTACATTTTCAAATCTGAAAGATTATTGTTTCCAGGTTGAGTGTCTTGGTTTTGCAATTTGCGTATTTCCTACAAGTCGTAGAAGATGACTATAAGAAAACAATGAAGTGGTAGATTGTTTTACAATCGCCCAGAGCAGATATCACTCGCTGCACTTCGGGTTTAGTTCACGCCACGGCATTTTGCGGCAGTTTTTTATATTGTTATTGACCGTAAGTTGATTCTTTTTAAGCGCAGTTTTCAATCTTTCGGCGTAATTTTCAATAAAATATCGAAGCCACTCACTTACTGCACTCTATTATAATGATTTAGTTTTTGCTATAACATTTTGTATTAGATTTATGCCATCGCAACAAGGCTAAAGAGTTTTATTTTTAAACCTTTCTTCTGGCCTTTGTTAGAGGGGGTTTCAATAAAAAAAAAAATAACCTAACTCTGACTACGTTGTGTCTTAACACGCCGGTGGGAGAAGATTTTCATCATTGAGGGAAAGGCTCCGATTCGCCGACGAAAAATAAAAATTACAGATTTAACATATATTAGAGGTATGATGAAGGTAAATTTTTAGCTGAATTCACATTCTAATAATAAAATTCGGTCGCAAAATACGAAAAACGTGTTAATTGCACCGAAGACGCGCAAAAAATTTTCGTTTTTAAATTTTATCAATAATTTTTGCTGATAAAAAGGAATCGGATCCCATCGACCCCTCGCTGGTTTGAAGTTTGAACTAGACTTGTGTCAATATTCCAATGAAATTAGTTTGCTTTTGCTCTATTTCATTTTTTATGTGTGTGTTCGTGCTGTATCGATGTTCGGAAGAAAAAATTCCGATTAAATTTTTTTCTGCGATAAGATTGATTGGACATATCGGTTTTTAAGATGAACAAATCGGAAAATTTTTTTTTATCAAGCATGCGCCACAGATGGAACACGCTTTGGCGGCGTGTTCAATCAAGGACCCATACTTAACAAAACATGTTCTGTTACAAATTTTCTGACAGGGAATAATTGTTGGCAAACAATTGATTTTATAAAGTATGTTCGTGCTATGCGCGCGCATTGGATTCAAAACATAGCTTAGGTTCAACCCACAATTAGGTAGATATATACGTGAGTAGCCGGTTTCAAACTTACAATGTTAGTTCAAATAAATTGTTATTTAAAACAGTAGGTCAGAACTTTGAAAGAAAGGGGGGGGGACAACACTTAACAAAAATCCCCGGTGAAAATTATGACGGCATAATTGGCGCCACAGGTGCAAATATTTCGTTATAAATAAGGTTGTTTTTGGAAAGCACGAGGCTCAAGTAGCGCGCTACAGAAGTGGCCATTTTTTTTATCAAGTTGTCTTTCATGACCTAAAAATGGTGAAATAAGTGCAATAGTAACTGCGCGGCCACGAAGCACGAAACATTTTGTGCGTTCCCAACGTTTTGAAGTACTTAAAAGACCACATTGCGATTGTTTTTGTCAAACGATAAAATCGAAACGAATGTTTTTCATAATTTCCATGGCGGCGAATGCTCTACCAACTCACTGTTCCACGCTGTTAATCCTGGAGTGAAAATTGATACAATTGAATGGATTTCCGTTGCGGATGTATCGTGTTTTATTGCGCGCACATAAACACATGCTTTGTTTACATAAGATGTTGAACAAAAATGAAACGCATTATATCTTCACATGAATGCAAAAATGTCAGTTAATACACCCTGCTGACGTAAAAAATTAATTTATCGCGTATGGACACCAAATAACATAAAGCAGAACGATGTGCATTCCTCTGCGCATGTGTGAAGTGTCATTCGTGTAATTTTCACAAATTATTCTGGATTTCCGAGACATTTTCCACAAGTACCTGTGACCGGTCTGTTTTGCAACACCTGGATGAATAATGTAGTGGCATCCTATCCAAGAGTTTTACCAACGTTTTGAATATTCATTCATGTTTTCCATCACCATGTTGAAGGACATATGAAAAGATATTCGAAACGTCCTTAAAACATTGCATCATATCACCGGTTGTGCATATCATACAAATTATGATTATCCCTGGTTACAATCGCAAGATATCGTATCCATGGGAATTGAACAGATCAATATGAAACATTTTTAACTAATAATGTGTTAACGCGTTAAACACATAAAATATCCTACCGCTTACGGCGTGTTATTTTCATTTACATAACTTGAATTTTATGGGTGTTCTCATTTCATGGTAAAATCGGCTGTCGCGAGAAACCACTCGGAAGAAACAGAGTAGTGAATGGGAGTTTTCCAACGCCATGAGTAAATACTACTAACTAACCTCTATTACACCGACTCATTTCTGTTTTAGATGTTTGCACTTAGATTACAGTTGCTGTTCCTCCGTGTGCTGCTTCCGCCTTTGTCCAAAAACGAGTTCGAAATGTAATAATAATAAAAAGGGGAAAAGACGCCGACGCTTGGAAATGAACAGTGCAATAATGATCCCGCCGTTTCGCAACTGATATGTTTGTCCAAATTCAACTTCAAATACCTAGCGACATGTATTTGCTGCAAAGGGCAAAAAGTCAAGTCGAAATCTCTCTTAACAAAAACAAAACAACAAAAAATCTCTCTTAACAAAGTGCTGTTGATATGTCTCTATATTGACAACTAGCGTGCTGCACTCCTTTGATTCATATTTCCAGAACAAGCACTTTTTTGTTTAATCAGTCCCAATCCGGAAAAAAATTGTCAAAACATCCTTTCTGGAGCATGCATGTGCCACTATAGGATTGCGTCGAAGGAACGCGGTCTGTCCGGGGCGCATCCTTGATAAAATAAAATTTCTAATCGGGATAGCTTCTCAAACAAAAAATTTGTCAATATCCGGAAATTGAAATCGTGACAGAGGCGCGAAAATATTTTACAAAAGGGGTTTTCGGGGGCTGAACTACGCTAAATCCGTGTTATATGCTATATCTAAAAATAGTAAAGGCTTTCTACGTTTTTAAGATCTTAAAACGTAAATTTGTTTTTTTTTTTCAGTCAGCGAGGAAGGGGTAAAGCAACATGAATCTAATAAATACGCTAGGGCATGTAACATATACGTATTATGCAACATACGACAACAAGAGCGAGCTGATAACATACGCCAAAATTTTCTCTAAGTTTTTTTTTTCGACTTTTATCTGATGGACCAGTTCATTGACTTGCAAACAAACCCAAAGAACAGCAGCAGGGGTTCCACGAACTCGAGCATCGACCCAAAGTGCCCAGAAACAAATGTTGGACTTGATCAGAATATTTTTCTTGTTCAGAGTTGAGCCACTGATGGACGTGATTTATTACTCAACAGTTTTCACCACATTGAGATTCAATATCCGTGCACATATGATGTCCGATTTAGCTGATTCGAACACTAATTTCAGTGATTCGACAATCTTAGATATCAGGAATGTTATTGTTCCGAGCATGAGTCACCGCTCCACGAGGGCGCGATCCATCAGCGACAAATGCTTTTTTTATTGAATTCACTTAACGAAAACTCCCGACTCTGACTCGTTTCAGCAACGATATCATTTGATACTCTGTCATTTAACGTATGCAATATCTTATATATTAAAAAGAATTATCACATCATGTGCATCATAAATGGACTAACGGAATGGAGGGTGGTTAATCGTCGCCCAAGGTAGATACCAGTCAACTTTAGTGATTTAGTTCTGTATGGAATGCTTCCCATTTATGTTGCAGTTGCTTGTTTAATATTTCATGTTGTTATTTGCTGTATTTATGCTCGTTTGCTGGATTTTGGTGCCATATCTTGCTTGGCTTACTGTGAATTTCCAATAAATGTAATAAATAAATAAATAAAAATCCATATAGATATAGAATTAGAATGGTTTCAGAATTTCCGTTCTATTATAGGGTAGAATGCATTTTAATCAGGAGGTGTGCGCAGAGTAAGAGCGAAAAATGATACTTTCCCATCAGAAATTTTTTTTGTCCGACATGCGTGACAGACGGACCGGACTAGAAACGGCAAGCTAGTTTTAACTAAAACTGGGTAAAGTAAAATGAATAACTCCGAAAACTATGTAAAATATTTCTAAGTAACCTAGTTTCACTTCCAAAACAAGGTTCCGATAGTCCAACCAGTCAACAATAAAAAAAAACATTTGTCAGCACAACCGCAAGTGCCCTTCTTCATCGTGAACAATTGGATATTTTATTTTGTTAGGTATTAGTCGCAGTTGGATCGCGCCGCTGAAGCGCGGTTCAACTATGGCTCATGCTTAACAAAATAAAACATTCAAATGTTGACGACTGAGTATTGCTGCACACGCGAACCGCGGTGACTTACTGAATGACATGGGTTCGATCCCCGTTGGAGAATGTATACGATTGGCAAATGGAAAAGGCTTCATAGGAGCAATAGATGCTGCGTGCCCGCGGGTGAGGTACTGTGACCCACAGATAGGATGGGTGGATGCTCGATGAACTTAAGGAAACCTCATTGGTTCCACACTGCATGGATGGAATGACATGACGCAATATACATCTTGTAACCTAATAAAATTGCAAACATTGTTAATGGCGTACGGCGAATTGACGTTGCGTTACACTGAGTCAGAGGCATTTAGCTCATCCGCTTCGAATAACAGCAAGAGTGACCAAATTTTTTTTCAATCACTTTCTCACCTTAGACTCCGAAGCCGATGTCGAAGCGTAAGTAAAATTTTAGAGGTAATTATTTAGTTAGACATGACAGTACTGGCTATGTGTTATTTAATACAAGTTGTTCGAGTCCCGGCGAGTGCGGCTATGCATGCACATCACTCAACCCATGGTGAAATAACTTGGGTAGGCTACGCCGAACAAGAAAAGATCATATCTTTCCAACAATTGTAACCCTGTCCGTTTATGAGTGGCCGTACTTACAGGACCTTGGACAGGGTGATCCACTTTAGGAATTGTTGCTCGGTATGTGCGAGCTTAAGAAGTTCCATAGTATTTCCTGCGTCTCGTAAGAAACGACTTCACGGTAATAAACAAGTGATAAATGTTTTTTCTCACTACACTTTACCGCGGCGGTAGGCTATATTATCCGCTTAAGGAGCAGGTAGGCTATTAGGCACTATTAATCTTGTAATAGCTATTTCACACACGAGTGGCAAATAATTAGGCTTTTTGGATTCTGCTTTCAGGCTTCCTTAGAGTGAACTACTATAAAATAATTTAACTCTATAGCTAAAGCTCATACAGCGTAGTGCATATTAGTGAAATTACTCATAAAAAGCACCAATGTTCTATGTTTGTCAATTCAAGATATATCAAACATCTCCAAATCTGCTTTGAGCAATTCTGATGCAACGTCTGGTAAGTTCTTAAAACGTTGCGTGATTTCCCAACCAGCCTTTCAAATAAAAACGCAATTCTGAGCAAACAATAGTTCTGACGTGATATGCATATCCGGCGTAAGAAAACGCAATAGTTTGCCAACGTTCCGAAACTTTATTCAAATAATCTTATTCATGACAAGGTTTCAAATTTGTCCTGCTTTTTCATTTATATCATGTATCGAGGAAGTTGTTCTGAATAGAATTTCCAAACGATGGCAAATTATTTCGTTTGTTTCCACGGATTGAGCATATCAGATCAGAACTATTAATATATTTTTAATGCTCGAAACCTTCCATTCTATTTGCAATGCCTGGGATTCCTTCATTCATATACGTCAGTAAAATTATGTTAGCTGAGTTATCTGATTGATGCTAAAACCTTTGCCAGTTTACATGAGGAAGTTGTACCTCGGAGAACTTTATTTTTGAAGACTGGTGAAATTCTGGAACAACTTCCAAAGATATGGGTAAGTTTGAATTACATTATGAAACCGATATTGGCTACAAGAAGTGTTAGATGGTTTTACCATTACCCAGGGCAGATACCACTCACAGCACTTTACCATGTCGGTTCAGTTCCGTTAGGGATGTTTTCCGTTTGGAATGCAGTTGCTGGGACCACAAGTTTTATTAGTTCTCTGCTTTAAAGTGGCCGTCGGTTGGTTCCGCTCAAGCACCGATGCTTCCGATCTTGCTCGGAGTGAATTTCAATAAAAAAAACTAATTTTGATTAGAAATTCAATTTAGGTGAGCACGAGCCATTGATGTACGCAAGCTCCGTAGCGCGATTACCAGTCTGCGGGGTCAGAAACTTTCAAATCCACATATGGTCCGTAATCCCGAATTGCGTAATGAATCCAAACCTGATTCGATCCAGAACTAAAATATCACGCTCCTGATCCTGACAGAATCCTGAACGTAAACCTCCAATTTATAAATGCGTCAAAGTGTTAATAATTTCTGTAATCGAGAGACTAAATCCGACCCTGATACGATCCGGGCCGAATATTTTGAAGGCCAAACCGAACCGGCAATCACCCAAATTAACCAAATCCCGTCAGATCCAATTCCGTCAATGCGGTCCACGAAGACCTTTAAAAGTGATCACAAAGCGAAAATGTGGTGACTGTATTGTCTGGATAAAGGCGGGGAATTATCCGAATATCGGATAGTCGAAATAATATACCAGTATCGTATTTTGAACCTTGAAAAAAGGGAGAGTTGCCAAATGATTTTATGATACGACTATGTCGTCGTAGGCAAAATGTTATGTCATCTGTTCTATGTTACATCAAGCCGCAAAGTGCCTTGCTCGGTGGTGAATAGGGCTGGGCAAAACCGAATCACTAATTAAAGAATAATTGTAAATAACAAATATCCTATTTGACTATTATACCTTGCCCCCTTGGTGAAAATGAAGAAATTTATAGCTTGTATTGTATTTCCAATTCACACTAAGAGCAACAATTTTCATTATTTAACGACGAAATATAGTCGATTTTGGTCAAATTTGACCAAAATCAATTGCATTTCGTCGTTTAAAATGAAAATCGTAGTTTTTTAACAATTTTTCGTTCCTATGAACGATTCACGACTGATTCGCATTTGACCGATTCGCAGTCACTACGAAGGTCCGTGCCTAACGGTTGTTGGGTATAAGCCACCCAGTAGGTTCACGGACAGGCCATAGCAAATTATTCGAAAAAAAATGTTTTAATAAAATTGAGACAATTTCGTCGATGTTTTGCAACGTGTTAATGGTGAGAAATAAAATACTAGAACTGTATTTTGAACCGTGAAAAATGGAGATTTGCCAAATGTTTAGATGATACGACTATGTCGACGTAGGCAAAAAATTGTCAAAAAAGCCATTGTATCTAGATCAAGGTGGAACAACGTGAAAACCAGTGCGTTGCGGGCGGTTAGGACAGTTTGTTTATGGGTTTTCGAACTATTTGCTACTCGGGGGCTTATACCCAGCAACCTGTTTGGCAGTGACTTTTGTAGTGGTTATGTTTCTGTTCTACGTTACATCAAGCCGCGAAGTGCCCTGCTCGATGTTGAAATCTTTAAAGTTCTATATTCGAGGAAATAGAACGAATATATAAAAGAAAAACGTTATGAAAACAGATTTGATGGAAGTGATAAAATTACAAGTCAAAATTATAATTATTTAAGAGAAAATAACCAACGACCGGTAGAACTCGAGCATGGGTTATCATTGGCCAATGTCAGAATCAAGAAAGAAGAGTTTGGTCACAGTAGAAAATCCTTAAACATAGTAAATGCCCAGGAATGTCTTATCTATGACCCACGTCAAAATTAACATAACAGGTTTTAGTCACAGTAGAAAAACATAGTAACTGCTTAGGCGTGGGATATGCTTGGCCCATGTCAAAAAATAAAAAAAAAAACAGAATTTAGGTAGAGTGACAAAATTCTTAAAATACATTCATCTCATAAGTATGGATTATTTTTGGTCCAAATGACAAAATTTATTTACAGCAGAAACACACAGTAGCGAGGTCTAAAACAGATAAATGGATACATGATACTTTGCTAATCATTAAAAATAAAATCTTCCAAAAAAAAAAATAAAGTATATAATAAAAATGTAATTGACAATTGCCCAGTTAACAATTAATTCAGCATAGCAACTAACAAACGCAGAGGGCAAGATTCGACTTTCTAAATGTAAGCTGATCGTAGGTCTTCTCCAATCTTGATGACGAAGCGTCGGACTGCGGATATAGAGGAAGGACATTCTCCTCTAAATTTTGAGAAGGAAGGGGGGGGGGGGGGGGGGGGGGGGGGGGGGGGGGGGGGATTAATACAGCTTCAATATTTTGATCATTATTTTTGTAAATTTCCTTAAGATATGCAAAATGTTCACATGCATCATGCGCAATTTTGCATTTTTTTTTCTCTTTGGTCTCAAAACAACGATTTTTTTGCGAAAACCTTATTCGAATCTGATTCGGATAACTTGTTCGAATCTGATCTGCTCGCTGATTTTGTGTGAATAACAAAAATCTCATTTTCCTATTATACCTCATCCATTATGAAAATCAATCTATTATTTTCAATTCACACATCATATCCAAGAGCATTTTTTTTTATATTATACCAGCAAAATACAATCGATTTTAGTCAAATTTGACCAAAATCAATTTCATTTTCTTGTTAAAATGAAAACTGTAGTTTCTTTTGAGGTTTTTTGGTTTTATGAATAATTCGCGATTGATTCGAATAAATTGTGCTTCGAATCACCGAATCGAATCGCCCAGCCCTAGTTGATTTTAATCCAATTTAGATCGATCTTTCATCAAAAAAATAATAATATTTGACTAAACTTCTTACTTCACGAGTTATATTTGGCAGAACTGAGTTGAGCTGTTTGTTTTTACAATTTGCGTATTAAAATGATGCCATTTTGTTCCATTTTAATCCTTTTAAGGTGAAATCTTCGTCAAGATATTTTTACAGGTTAAATGTGCATTTTTTCACGAAATGACTGACACAACCTCTTAGCTACTTCCTCTAAATTTGAAAAATTCAAACAAATGTATATCAAAAAAAACTTGAATTGAATGAATCAATGGCCTCTCCCTTTTCATCGTTTTAAAGGTGCCGTTTTGGGGATATTCGTTTTTGTTTTAGATACTATGTGATGCTTTTTGTAAAAAGACTGAAACGCCCCGTTCTGCAAGTGTTTTGCCGGTAATTTGATAATACGAGGATACAACCTGCAACTGTGAACTTTTTTTATTTTTTATTTGTGTATCTGGCAAAAAATTTAGAAGATTTCCTGTGGTGTAAGAATAATAATTACTAGTAATGTAAATTTGAATTTGGTAAATTTTTTTCTTGCGGAATCCATTTTCTTTCGAGTGGCAGAGAGCTGGCATTCTGCCAGCTAGCATTCACATCATCTGAAAGGGTCCGCTGTTTTATACCAGTTATATCGTGATAATTTTAAAAAAAAAAAACAGTATAAAAAGTAAAAATAAATATGAAAGCGTAATCTCATATTTTGAATATATTATTACTGGATGTTTTCGAAAGCTGTTAGGCTAGTGGTAATTTTTGATGTGCAGTACAGAGTGTGTCAGTCTGCAGTGATCGGTAAAAGGTTTTTGGGTCTAGTGAAGTTTAGTACCATATTCCCGAATGTCATTAAAATAAAAACTGGCAGAATATTCTCATCCTAACTAGGTGGCGCCAATGCTGCAAGCATCTGGCATTATCTCCCAGGTTAGGATGAGTCGCTTGCAACATGGGAAATTTTTATGATAATCCGATATATGGTACTAAACTTCATGAGACCCAAAGGTTTTCCTGGCTGCCCCTTATGACTTTAGTTGGTTTCCGTTAAAAAAGGGCTATGTTTGGTAAACTTGTAACACTCGTTAGGAAAATCTCATTCCAAATATACTATAGTTTCTGACTGATATTCTCAACAAGCACAAGTTGAATGAAATCAATTTTTTGTCAGCTCCGAATATCTACTGTCTATTCAGATAACCTTCACCAGGGCGATAATAATAATAATATCCAGCATAGGCTAGTGTTGACGTACTTGGGGGTTAAATAACATGAAATGGATATTTTTCAGCATTTGCTGAATTTTGGGGAAATTGCCGGGGTAAAATGCTGGAAATGTCCCAAATTTCCAAAAAGTGACTTGAATTTATTTTTATTAAAAATTTAACGTATGGGGCTGTGCAGAGTGGAGTGTAGTACCATAATACCTTTAAGAGGTAGCACAATCATGAACTTTGGATAGATTGTTAGACACCCCTAAAAAACATGATGTCGCAGTGACGTCATTTTTGGTATGCGAGGTTTTTTAGGGATATACAAATTTCATGATTGTGCTACCTTTTAGAGGTATTAGGGTACTAAACTTCACTACCGATGCATGTAATATATCAGATGATTAGGATTTTACTGCAGAATCTGTTTTGACGACATATTATTCATCATTTATTTAATCATTTGACGTTGATTTTTGTCCAAATCGTCAAAATTTGGTAGAAAATTTTTTGGACCCTTGCCAGACAGGTTTGCATAGCGATATAATGTATTTTAAGATAGATTTGAATAAAATAGCTATAACATTATCGATCCTCCAATTGTACTCTCAAATTAGACTATGATGGCTTAAATCTGAGATCCTACCCCCATTCACCCTCATTATAAAATGTTGTTGCCATGATTCAAACTACCTGACATCTCTATTTCTACACTGTAACTTGCAATGCCAGTGTTATAATATCCACTTTGCGCTGGGCAAACAGTCAAATTCCTAATGAAGACTTAACAAGAATTTTCTATTGTCATTCTAAACTTCAGTCAAACTGCAAAAAATAATAGCACCTGCTATATAGATTCAAACTTTTATTGCCAGATAAACCGAAAGAAAGATTCGAAGATGTTTTTCATGAGGTATCAAAGAAGTTTTCTTCAAAATTATTCAAAGTTTTTGCTCAGGCCGGAACAGGTCTTGCACTCAGTGTTGGTGAAGTTACAACAATTACTGAAGATAATCAAGAATCGGTGGAGAGACAAAAGTTGCAAATGCTCTGGTTGTGGAAAGAGAAAAATGGTGAGACTCTAATATATAATTGTGTATTGAAGATACTAACAATTAATCTGTAATTGCTTGTTTTTGTTTTGTTGTGCACTTTCTAAGATAATTTATTTGCAATTTGTTGGATATTCAGATATTGATGCCTATCAGGAGCTCAAAACGAACTGTAAAATGGGATATATCTTGCTTCTTTGTATAAATTTTCCCCTGATAGTGGATATGACTCATTTTCTAGGCTGTGTGATGTGAAATAGAGTATTTAAAGATCAAAGTTGGGGAGAATACAAAAGAATAATCATGAATTTTAAAAACTTTCACCTGCATAAGCAGTAAGCGAGATTTCATTCGTCTTTAGTTGTCAAAATTTAAATATGATTTTTTTTAAAAACTGCGGGGGAGGAAAGCTGACAATAAGTCTTACCTTTAATACGGATACGAATTCAGTCCATGGGAGGTGTTTTGGCCTTTTAACTCATTTTTCCAGTATCTTAGTTTTCTTCGGGTGTCTGAAATGTGGATAAAAAGCTTCAAAACCTGTTGAACCTATTTATACAATATAGTCACCACCAGACATACGGAAAGAAACATTTTAATCTTCTAGCCACAGATATATTGTGAAGCATTGCCATTGGCTAATTTTTTTTCTGATTGAATCCATTTTTCTCTGATGTCTGATCAGCTGGTGTCCTGCCAGTTTGGTCAGCGATTATGCGAACCGGGGCATCCAGCAAACTCTCGCATATATTCATTCCTTGCAGGATTGAACATATATCAGGATAATGAGAGATCCACAGTTCGAAACGTATTCCAAGCACTTATACTTAGTATAGGGCTAGGCGAAACAGAATCACTTAGAATTCAAATCTGATTCGAATATTTTTTCAAATCGTATCAAATCACTCATTCTTTGTAAATTACAAATTTCCCATTACAACTTGTCCCCATTGTGAAAATAAAGAAATTTATTGATTGTGGCGCATTTTCAATTCACATTAAGAGCAACAATTTTCATGTTTCAACGACGAAATATAATCGATTTTGGTCAAATTTGACCAAAATCGATTGCATTTCGTTGTTAAAAATGAAAATAGTAGTTCACTAAACAAGTTTTTGTTCCTATGAACGATTCACGATTGATTCGGATTAATCCTGCTTCAAATCTATTCGAATCACCGAATCGAATTGCCCAGCCCTAACTCAGCACTGATTAGGTTTACTGTGCACTCCAGCACTGAGTAGTAATGAATCAGTAATCTATCAATCTTCTAATATCTGACTTGTTTTGAAATAGTAAGTTTAAAAATGGATGTTCTTTTTATCTTAACCACTTTCTGTAGGTGGTTGGCTGACATTATGTTACGTATTTATCAATTATCTCAAATTTTGTGGCACTGGAAGATTAAAACCAGCTAGGTATTAAATCTAGATCAAGAGCATTTACCCTTAAGTTTCATTAAATATAATAATAATGTTAGGATTGGGTGCCCGGTCAGCTCAATCGGTAAAACGTTGAGAATATGCTTTCAACTACACATCTCTGATCATCCTGATGTAGGTTCGAATTCCATGAGGAGTGACGAATATATGCGGAAGGTCTGCTGGAAGCCTAGTATGATAAAAACTTTCAACTGATTCGGAAATGGTGTCTGCTCTCTCGAATGCTTTCTCGGCTGTGGTTTGCCATATAATTAAACTGCATTCTCAACTTTCCTCTCCCATAAGATAAAAATGCCATCCTATCCCTTATCCTTCTAATTTCAACATTCAGGATCTCAAGCTACACCTTGGAAGATAAGAAATATTGTCACGCGTTACTTCACTAGTGAACTTTCTGAAAATCCAGGTAAAGCTTTATATCAATATGATTAATGCACATATTTAATTCAGCATTCATCTTATATTTAAACTATTTTGAAATTAATCACTTATGCCAATGATACTGACAAAAAAAAAATTGTTAAAAAGAAATGCATTTCTGGCTTAGCCTACTCTTGTGTTTGGAGTGGAATTGTAGTTCGCCAGAAAGAAAAAGTTTTTTCGTCCATTTTTTTGTTGAGTTCGAGGTGTGATCTATCTGTGACTCGTACCAGACAAATTAGAATTTCGGATTGCGATGGAGGAAAACCAAATCCTCTATGGAATTCGAATCTGATTCTGATAATTTTTTCGAATCTGATCGAATCATCGTTTTTTTTTTATTCTCCATTGAAACTCACTCTGAGCAAAGCTGGGAGTAGTGCCTAAAAGAACCAATTAACGGCCATTTAGTAGCAAATTGCTACTAAAAGCTGTAGTACCAGTAACTGCATTCTAAGCGGAAAACATCTCAAATAGTACCATGATCGGATTTTTATTTTTATCCTGCGGAAGAGGAAAACCGGGTATACGGCTTAATCATATGGCGAACCACGATCTTTTGGCAGTTACCAGTTCTGAAATGGGTGAAGATTTTTTTTGGCTTATAATATTTCTCATTTTTCCTGTGCATGGACCTGGTTCGTGGAGGATGCCGTAAGCAGTGCTTACGTGAACCATCATGCACCGTCGAGGCGTCCAGCAGACCTCTCGCATATAATCATCATCCTTGAGGTCATTTGAACCTGCATCATGACTATCAGAAATGCGTAGCTCGAAGTGCTTTCCCAGCACTTTACCGATTGAGCTAACCGGGCACCCCTGAACTGCTATGGCAAAGTACAGTGAGTGGTATCTGCCCTGGATGATAATGAAACCATGTACGACTTCTACGACATGCAGGAAATACGTTAGGGCTATTCTAAAGCTTGTACCTACAAAGCATGAAATTCCATATAAATAACAAATATTCCGTTTTTACTAATCCACATTGTCTCCATCATAAACCCAAAAAAATATAGATACAAATTACTAATATTACCATAAACAGAATTAGAGGCAATTTTATTTCGATTCACACCCTGTGATTGAGAACAAAAAATTTCTTTTTTCACTAGGTACGTAATACAATTGATCGAATCAAATTTGACAACATCAATCATATTTTGTTATTAAAAATGAAAATTCCTTTCATTTAATAATTTTTTGTTTCCATGGCCATTCACAACTGATTCGAAGCAATAATGCTTGGAAGGGAATCGCCTGCCCCTAATTGTAAACGTCGTGTGATCTCATAGTTTAACTTGTTATATCAGATAGGTAATAAGTGATCAGAGATTACAAAGAATAAGATATTTATAATCCCAGGTTTAAGAATATCTTCAAACTTTCTTTTAGTCTTCGCCATCTGTTCGCCATTTTTTGTATAATGATATTTTAGCGGATATAATATGAATATTGATGTTTTAGACACAATACATACACAATGGCTTGAGAGGCTGGGGTGACCATATAACTTTAATCATTCAGCATTACCCCAAGTAGTTATTCGATTGGATATAGATATAATGATCTGACGAACCCATCATTAACATCTAAAATCTACTTTGTCATTTTCCTCTTAGACACTCGGCTTGAGGATGTTTTTCCTGAAGTTCTCAAGCGATTCACAAACTCTGGTCAATTCAAAAGATTTGCAATATCTCGAGAAGGTTTGTGCTTGAGTTCATATGAGGTCGGAATCATCATTGAAGATCATAAATCGGCAGAAGAAAGAAATCTTGAAATGCTCTGGCGTTGGAAACACAGAAATGGTGAGAATTGACGTACTTGCCTATAGGTGCGAGCTTTCAATTTGCCCTAATGTTTGTTCTCTGTGTTGTGAATAAAAAAGTGGTAGATGGTGAATAAATGATATATTAGGATAGGATGGGATTTCATTTTTATCCTGCGGGAGAGGAAAACCCAGAATTCAGCTTAATCCTATGGAGAACCACTACCTCTCGTTCAAATAGCGGTTTTGAACCGGGATGAAGATTTCTTTTGGCTTGTTATATATCTTTTATTTCTTTTTGTCACCTCTTATGCCTTATTAATTCTAAAATTCATACATACAGAGCTATTTGGCATAATAGACGTCGACATATTTATTTCAATTTCCTCATCATAGGGACAATGAACAAACAAAATAAACAAAAAACATGAAACAATAAAAATGAAGAAATCTAGGTCAGCTTCAGATCGTTTTTTAAAATTTTTTGTGTGTTATTTTATCAAACTTCTCCTTTGGTGAAGATTATAGCTATGTTTTTCAAAAATTTCATTTTTTGGAACATCCTATGATAAATATTTTTCAAGTTCCATCTTGTTCTTTCAGACGAAGTAGCAACTGCAGAAAAAATCTGGCAACTGGTTGATAATTTCCTGAATGAAAGTGATAGAATTGAATCTGAGGGTCAGTTAAATCATTAATATTTTTCCTTTTTTAATATTCAAATTTTTTCTTCTTCAGTAGGAAATGACCTCTGGAAAAATATGCCTTTTACCAGTAGTGCCGGAAGATCTCTGGTATTTGGATTTGGAGAACCGGAAATACAGCTTACGATAATTATAGGGATTAACCGCAGCCTCTCGGGCAGATACCAGTTCTTTTGGCTTGTCATATTATGACCTGCCATTCATGAATGATTTTTGCGCTATGATCGGCCACGTATGTAGGAATAATACATATTAAGAAATTGCACAAGGTACCAGAATTTTTTGAGAAGAATTTAAGGTTGGCCAAAGGTATTTGCAAACTAAATATCCCCTCTAAAATAGAAGCAGTATTTATAAAAAATTATGAGAAACTGGTGGGATGTTTCTTGTTGATATTTCTTTCCAAATGACCACACCTGTTCCTGTCCCGTTGAAACTGGTTCCCCCCGTTAAGATCAAACGATTAGCGGAGGTTGGAAATGTTTGCTAAATTAAACATGGTCATGTAAAAACTCGCGATAAATTCATCCAGATTTAATCCTGATTCTTACTTAATGGCCAGACATCCCGGAGTTATTTAGTATCATTAGTCCTAATACTGTACTTTGAAATGGGTGTTCAAAATTTTTCGCTCAGAGTATATCAGTGATTCCACTTTCATTTCACTCCTTGTTGTTTTCAAAGTATTTATTTATCATATTTTGGTAGAAGAACCACAAGGAGCTTACGCAATACCACCATCAGAATTGC
>OZ023143.1:17184950-17196538 GCA_963675895.2 Styela plicata | reverse complement strand
AAAAAAAAAAAGAAAATCACAACTAGTGTTGACAATTCTGGGTAAAAGCACCTAATTCACCTGGTATACTTAGTTTGCTATGTTTCTTTTAAAAGTACTTTTACCTCTTTCAACTTATACCGAGTTTTCTGTTTGTTATTTTACCTGGTAAATTTACTGGGTAAAATAGGTGAATTTATCTATTTCACAAGTAGTTATTTCAACCAGGTACCAGGTATAAATGACTAGATAAGTCATATTTTTACTATAAAAAAACTGCCAAAATAGATTATTTTATGATTTTAACCTTTAAATGTACTAAAAATGCCTTAAATGCAGCCAAACGAGAATAACCTGGTTTACCTGATTTTTGATCCAAGTGCTACCTAGCTTGGAAAGTGAAACCAGGTTACCTAGTAATACTCCATCTAGTTTTGTGGTGATTTTGTTTTACTTTACTTAGTTTGAGAAATTAATAGGTTAATAGGTTGCTAATCACAGCCACCTGGAGTGAATGATGTAATCAGTCAAAACACAGTGGACAAACGTGACGTACGACTGGAGTAATCAAGAGAGGATACACACGTGTTGATAAGACATAAATATAAATGGATGCGTTTGGCGAGTTATACCAGGAATTTAACTCAATGGGGAAAGAATTGCTTCTGAAAACAATTTTATGATATAACCAAATTACCTCGTTGTTTCATTATTTGTACATAATTCGTTTTGCTGTGATGTTATGCAGTAGTGATGCACTATGCATTAGCTTTCATAGCAAACCGTTCTGTTTTATCGGAAAACATACGGAAATGCATGCAGAGCATTGCGCTTGTGTAAAACGCAGGGGTAAAATAAAACATTCTCGACAAAACGCAACCTACGCAAACGCGTAATGCGACCTTAGTTCATACATTGAATGACCTTCGCAGGCCTACGCAAAACAGTTGTTCGTGTATATGCATCTCATATTGCTGGAATTTTGACAGAAGAGTTGCCCACAACAGGCCAACACCAGCCAGGCAATTCTATCGTGACTTTTAAGCAATTTTTCTGAATGTGTTTGCTCAGAGTGAGGTTTGATAAGTATCATATGTAGTGATGGCAACCTAGTTATTTCCTAAACAAGGTGAAGCGAAACAAAATTATCACAAAACTAGGTAAAGTATTACTAGGTAACCTAGTTTCACTTCCAAAACTAGATAGTACCTAGATTAAAAGCCATGTAAACCGGTAATTGTAATTTGGTGACATTTAAGGCATTTTTTAATATATTTAAAGATTAAAATCTTCAAATACTCTTATTTGAAAGTTTTTTTCATAAGGAAAATATGTTTTACCCAGTTTTTTTCAACCAGATACCTAGTTTAAAAGTAGGTAAATTTGAACAGAAACAGTGTGAGATATGTGATGTGCCGAAACAGTTGAACACTTTATAATGCGTTGCAGAAATATGTTAGTGAACGAGACCATTTTTTAGGAATTGCAAGATGAATTCTAGATTATATATTGTCTGATGTTCGTGTTACTACTTATGTCCTCAAATATGTCTTCTTCACACGTCAATTAGAACCATGGGTTGGTGCAAAAGTTGCGGTAAGAACCAAAGAATTATAGATACATACATACAGAAACAACTCGATGAAGATTTGTGTCGCGTACGTGCCCATGGCATCGTCGTTTCACCGGGTTGTCGTCGATTCACTAGCGTTTGTATATGTTGGAGTGCTTCCAGTTGGATGCCGGTGCTACTTCAAATTGTTGGAAGAAATTGTTTAGATTTTATGAAAAGGAAATTTCAAAGACAGGACCGTAGAAGTAAGATGTTCATAAGATATGATGCGATTTATCGTCCAAGCCATAGTGCAAATGACCGATGTAGCTGAAAGCGTCATTTTTCATAAACACAAAGTCCGGTGATGAGGAGTTCCGTAGTCTAATCTAGATGTTCGCGGAGGAACATCGAAAAAAGTTTTTTTGCAGGTTTTTTCATAACATGGAGTCGCAAATGTAACAGGATACAGGCTAGCAGTCAGCCGCTAGAGAGTTTTTGACGGGACAAGAGGAAAAAGAATAGTTACCATTGAAATATTCATAGAATAGTGAATTAAATGATCCGAGTTAACGTTGACGGGACGAGCTTTCGAGGCCTGAAGCCATTTTTGGCTTATCAGCTTTAATGCTTGCCATTGAATGCGCTTAGTTGCGTAATACAGGCGAAGGCAAAGGCCCATGTGTGAGAACAGTCGCCTACCCCATATACGGACGAATCAAACAAAGGTGAAGTGGTAGTTCAGAACAAAAAAAAAACGGTTTCATTGCTCTTTAGGTATTGGAAGACAGGAAAACTCTTTGGCAACTACACCGTCAAAGGACTGGACTCTCATGTCCATTAATTAAATGAGTTTTTATTTTGATCAAGTTTGAGTGACTTTCGATTTTTTGCTTCAATGAGACACAAGTCTGATTCCACAATTTTTTTTTTTTTTTTGAGAGGAGTTTTTCTGTCCTATTTAAAAGGATGAAACTTCTCAATGGGTATTTAATATTGCATTTGGTGGGCGGCTCGTATGCTCTGTATGTCGTCAAATAGCCGAGAACATCAACTTCGTCGATTAAACCGTATTGCATGCAATAGGATATTTTATCTGCAATATTTATGGCACGTATAACTTGGCAGCAATGGTCAATCGCTCTATATTTGTGGCGCAAGTAAACACAGAACGGAATATTTGCGTTACATAGCGGTTGGTTTTAATATGTGTACACTACTATGTATTCTCAATTAAGGTTGTCCTTATAATTTAGTTAAAACGATAATCCAAATTCACTATATAAATGGGAAATTTCACCAACATTTAAGATACCCGATATTCCTAATATTTGACAATATTTTTCGATTCTGTAGCAAAGTCGTGACATATGTCAAATTTTACAGTGTTAAATTAAACATAAATCATGATTTTGCTGCAAATGAAATGATTTACTTATAATCGAGCAATAAACTCATTTTTAATTACAATTGTAGACTATCAATGTGGAATATCTATGCATAAAGCCGACTGATATATCAAACCATGACTCTGATACGTTTACTGTGTGTTGTCAAAACGAGGAATTTGCGCGGAGCATAAATCTCATTACCTAAACGAAACCTCGTTTAACAGGAACCTCGTTCGCACACACACGCGCACTATAAAAGACAAAGTTCAGTGAATCGCACTACAAGACTCGTGTTGTTGAAACAGCGGTTTGTTTGACATTTACGAGAATAGTTTATAAATGAAACGAGGGGTTAAAATTGCGAGGTGAAAGACAGTTACAAACCTTCATGCATAGCGTTAGTCATTGTCCTAACGGACTACTTTCTTAAGTTAACGATACAGAACTTTGAATACCATTCATGGTAAGAGGTTGCCACCGTCTAGTCGAATACGGACTTCGTTCAAAGGAGCGTTTTCTTCCGTTCCTTCGAACAAAACATTGAACCGATTAGTTTTGAATTCACTGTGGAGGTTCAACAGTGTCACAAACAGTTTTATGACAGAAGTTTTTACCCCTAAACCGTTACTCATTGACTTCCCAGTGCTTTGCTGATTGTGATGATCTGCATGGCTATTGAATTCTCGTCAGTTAACATCTGTGAGGGATTAAGATTCTTTAATCACCATCCCTGTATTTTATGTATTATTTTGCGCACTAGGGATTAGACTTTTCAAGTAGGATATAGCGAAGTTTGATAAAAAAAATGAGTCAAGTTCACTTATTCGTATTATTTCCGACGTTTTACATTCGATAATAAGATTATGAAAAAATCAAATACATGATCGAATCTTTCCAATCTGGAAAAAGTGGCGACACACACTTTACTCAATGGCCAAGTTTTTTGTTAAATTTTTGAAATTCTTTAGATGAAATTTAAAATAACGTTTCATCCCTATGTAAGTTTTAGTAGGAACTGATATCTTGGACCCGCCAAACAGGGCACGTACCCAATAGTATTTGAAAGTTAAATATGAGGGTTGAATCCCACGACATAATGTGCAAAAATCAATCAAATGGGAGGGGTAATTATTGTCCTCTATAGTTTTTTTTTTTTTTTTTTTTGAAAAGGCTTTATGCTTTTTTGATGGGAGGATGTCCTCCTCTGTTTTCCCATTGTTGGATTTAACAAAAATCGATTGAATTTTGTCGTTAAAATAGAAAATTCCACTTGATTCAGAAAGTTTAGTCCATATGAACGATTCGCGATTAATTCGAATAATTTGTGCTTCGGATCGATGCTAATAACCGAATCAAACTCCTCAGTCCTAAAGGCAGCTGATTCTGCCACTGCACGGTGCAACCGTTTGGTTTTTTCCTGAAGCTACCGTTGTGAACTTAGTTCTTGTGTCATTGTTGATTTAGTCATCTGTATTGCCTATTGGCGATGACACTGCATATTAACATTGTTTATCCAAGAACGAAAATAGCATGGTCTTTTCCGCAAAATGACAAATAGGCTGTGTATAAGTGTTTTCGTTCGGCCACAGTTTCTATCTTAATCATATAAAACAAGATATCGGCATTTATTTATTCATTTATTTTATTTATCTATATCTATCTCTCTATATGTGAGACTCTATTAGTATTTAGAACTCCCCCGCTGCAAAAAATCGCTTATGGCTTCTGGCCTCAAATTTTCTGAAAATTCTCCACGCAACGAGATGGATGTGTCATGACACTTTCAGGTTGTGTTTATTAAAACTATGTATATCATCACATTCAGGGAAGCAATCTTTAAGTCTGTTTTAATTTTTACCTAATAGGTAATTTAGTTGTTATTTTAAATAGCTCTGAATGTGGAGAAATTCTCGTGTAGCCAGTCTTTAAAAATGACAGCAGCTGTCTATTGTAATGGAACGTTAAAAACGTAGATTCTAACGTCACATACACTTTTTAGGTTAAGCGGTTGGCCTAGATTTCTGCGTGGAGATTTCACCAGGCCAATCTGGCCTACCATTTTTTTTTTAAATTCTGTGTGTTACATTTGCGCTAGCATGATAGTATTCATCGCCGTGACGTTATAAATATATTAAGGAATTTTGTGAGTTCGGCAAAAATAGTCAGTCAGTTCAAGGCACAACCTTAACTTAGAAGTGCTTCTAAGACAGATCAGTACCTATTCGAGTGTTCTGATGGTTAATTCGAGTTCTTATCTCTGTTGTTTTGTGCGACGGGACAAGAGTTCAGCGCACCTGCTGAGATATTCCATATATTCTGAAACTTTTCCCAAATACATTAAAAATTTTGGCAAATGTTCCCATATTATTTTTGGAAACATTTGATTCGTAACAATATGATTCCAGAGTCGATTAAAATATAGCTGTATCTGAAAGTGTTAACCCTAATCGAATCGATTCTAATATTGAACATATGAAATCTGATATATAGCTCTCCTCGAACAGCTGAACAACTTCGTCACAAATACGGACAATCAGCGTAATACACCACAGGTCCGTCCACTCCTTAAGCTAATATTTATTTACGAGCCCGTGGACAAGACAAAAGTTTTTAATCTAATAAAATAGGCGTATTAACGTGAAATATAAATTTGACTCTACGGTTCATTAATTCGTTACCAGCCAAGCATTCACCAAGTACAGAAGGCATTCATAGACAGTGGTGTTTTAGAACCTTCAAAAGGAGGAGAGGGAATTTTGGAAAGTGGAATTACGACGTTATAATCAACGCCGCAAGTGAAATTTTTTTAGAAAATAGGGCTTTTATTGTATATCGTCATAACGCAGTTTTAAAATCGCGAAAGGCGCAAAAATGTTTTGGGAAATGGGATTTCAAGGCATAAAATTGACTGATTAAGAGTATTATCAATACTGGTACTAGTGGTGGCACTAGATCCCCACCCCCCCTTGAAAACGCCACAGCTCATGTTGAGCGCGAAAACTTTCCTATCCACCTAAGCCTACGCAAGCAACATTGGATATAAATTATAAACAAAATTATGGTCAATTTGCGAAAACGCGGCTAGGTTTTTGTATGTCGCCTAAGTAAACTGCTATTCCAATGCAGTATTGGTAGTTTGAAATTTTTTCTAGTAAGCCTTTCATTCTTTGAGACATATCCACAAAAACATGTCATCTATGAATTAATAACAGGCTTCACAGCTACGTACACCGTGATTTCAACATGGGATTGGTAATTTACAAGTTCATTCAGAGTTTGGTTGCCATAATCTTTCCCTCAAAAACACGCCATGATCTTAAAACTGTGAACACTGCTATTCAAAAGCAGAGTTCATTATTTGCTAGCAATTTCACATTTTTTTCTCGACAAGAAACTCTAAAAAGAACATTTCTCTTTTCTTGTTGGTGATGTGTCTTAAAATGCTTTATAGGTACTGGCTTTAAAATATTTCCTGCGTGTCGTAAAACGCGACCAAAGGGAACCAAAGAAGTGGTAGATGGTTTTAACATCGCCCAGGGCAGATACCACTCACTGCACTTTACCGTGACGGTTAAGTTCCGTTGAGTGCAGTTGTTGGTATTGCATCTTTTAGTAGCTCTCTACTACTGAGTGGCCGTTGGTTGGTTTCCTTTGGAAGCTGCTTCAAGCCTTCCATAGAGTAAATTTCAATAAAAAAACGATTGCTATTTGTTAAATTAGTTTTTCAAACTGGGTACCCCGCTAAAATTTAGGTAAATTTACCTCTTTTACCTAGCAAATTTACTAGTCAAAGGTTAAAGTATTCCGAAATTGAACTCAGTAAACTAGGTGAACTCGGTACATTTTACCTAAAACTGCCAACACTAGGCCATATACTTTAAAATAAAATCTCTAGTATGGCTAGAGGTTGTCATAAAATATCGCCATTTTGAATTTATCAAAGGGAATTAGTTTTCTCTGTGTATTTTAGTGAAAAGTAGTTGGCATTTTGTCTGTTTTAAGATTGGTTGTAGGTAGGGATGGGCAAAACCGAACCATATGTAATTCGAATTTGATTCGAATTATTAATATTCGAATATTAACAATTATTCTATTTTTAATATTACCATTATTGTCTCCATTATGATAATCAAGTAATTTACAGTTACGAATTACAAACATTAGCTTAAACCAAATTAAAAGCGATATATTTTCAATTTCACTAAGTCCAAATACAAAAAACTTTCATATTAACGACAAAATACAATCGATTTTGGTCAAAATCGAGTGTATTTTGTTGTTAAAATGAAAATGTTTCTCCATTTAGCAAGTTTTCATTCGGATGAACGATTCACGATTGATTCGAATAATCTGTACTTCGAATCGATTCGAATCACCGAATCGAATTCCCCATCCATATTTTAGGCTAAATGCGGTTCCGCTACACATCAAACTTTATCCCGTTTGTCATGTGATTTGTATCGATCACTTGACATATAACGTTTCCATCTTCGTAATTAATTGAATTACATTCATCATGAACTTGTCGAATCGTTGCTTTGATATGTCTCGGTATGTGTCACTTGTGTGTGTCGGTATATTTGTGATGGATTGCATACCGGAAGCGTATGAACGTGATCTGCATTAGTTTCGCATTTTTACCATCTTTCAGAATTCCTTTCCGTTTCCAGATGTATTCAAAACAAAATTCTAATATTTTTATTATATTAGTAAGCGTTTTGGAACAAACCGTGCAACTGCAAAGTTTTCAATACGTTTTTGCCTAAAAATATGTCAAATCGTACAAATGAGGTTTAAATCATCAATATCGGATCGATTTGAGTCTTGATTTTGAACGTGACTTCCTTAGTTTGCGTACACATTTCTTCAAGACGCTCATTACTCATTGACAGATATCTTAGGTAAAAGTTATAACAACCCTTCCTATCACGTCTGGCATACCGGTCCAGAAAATATTTTTTGGAAACCACCGATTTAAATAATCATATTTCAATTTAACCGATACTTACTAAACCTTATTTCTGAAACATGTTCGAAAAATTGAGAAAAAAATCTCGATTGCAGATGCAAAATGGCATGAAATACGCAGAAATACGCTTTTTTTAAAATTGAAGTGGATTAGGATTTCTTTTAATATTTGAGCTTCCACAAAAAATTCCAAAAAAAGTCATTATTTTTGATTATATTGTCCAAGTATTAACCGGACGAGCTGGTGCTTCCCACCTCCAGAACGAAAAATCGAAGGGTTGCTAATGCTTAAATAGAATGTTTGTAAGATGTAAGCGTTTAATGTAAATATAAGGGTTCTCGAAAAATAACCAAACATTGGCAGAAATAATGCACACAGATATACTATTACAACAACCTAATCGATTGTTCGTTCTCCATTCCGTTGCGTTACGTTTCTTGTTGTTTTTAACTGTATTGTTGGTTTTTGACACTTATTGTGGAATTTAGTTTGCGGTTCTTCTCCACCAGTAACCCTGAAATACTCATCCGCGGATAGGTATTGTTGTTGTTTTATTAATCGTCAGGCAAGATAAAAACTCACAATGAGTTAGATTGTTCTGTTAATATCGTGCATTTTGACAAAAAGAAGCGTGTCGCAGTTTGCTCGGTCTTTTACGTCTTTTTCCGGTATTGCCTGTAAACATAGCATATTTGGGTGCAACGGAAAGGGGAAGGTGAGTGAAACTAAGCAAAAAAAAACTTAACATGCCTGCTGCCCAATATGATTTGTGTCAATCTCGTCTCCTACAAATACACGATTTGCGTTCGGTTACGGGGAGAGTCTTTCAGTTTGTTACATTTCCCCCTTCTTGCGATCTACACGAATGCATTTAGGTCTGAAAGAACGTTACAAATATACCAACCTTACGAACCACGCGAGCTATTCAACTACAGGGGGACAATCTATGCTTCAAGTTCTACATATTTCCGACAGCAAGTTCGCTATATCCGCACATATACTCGGGATACCCCAAATGCATTTTATTTCTGAAAAGTCTTTTCATATCGGAAAAAGTCTGTGAGATAGTTCTCTCGCATGGCAGGTAATCAGGCGAGGACAGCTGTTGAATATCCCGTGGGAGTCACACATTATTTCTGAACCACGACCAAAAAACCAACCAAAAAATGTAGTCAAATTGATTTGTGTCTCTAGAGATGAAGGGTGTAAGCACCATGGGTGATTACTAGTAAATTCGTAACCATTGTTCATTGTTCCTGATAACGGATCACGTGGCAATAACGGGACTGTGGAATACGTGATTCGTATAATAAGACATTTATCTTACATTATATTCGAATTCGAAATAATTCGTTTTTGCCAAGTTCTAATGAATATCCATATAAAACTTTTTGTTTCTTTTCGAAGTGTAACACTGAGACAAAGTTTCAGTAAATTTTACAGTTCTCTTTTCGCAGTATAACTAGCGATCGACCAGGGGGGCCGATATCTTACACTGTACTTTACCATAACGCGTCAGTTCCGTTTGAAATGGTTTTTCGCTCAAACAAGTGTGCAATTGCTGGTTACAACATCATTTAGTAGCTTTTATGCTGCAAAGTGAGTCCGTTAGCTTGCGTCCTTTTGAGCACTTGCTACAAGCGCCTTGCTCAAGCATTGAATTGCAATGCAAACGTAATGCATGCTTCAAAATTTCGGAAAATGCCTGTTGCGACATTGGAACTATTTGCCAAACTATATGAGGTGTTAAATGGAATCGCACCACGGCGGTGCGTTTCCATCCAATAACTCATACTCTGAGGCCAAAAACAGTCGATTTTATAGTTTTATTTTATTATTTATACTAAGCTGAAATTACTGTTAAAGAGCAGTAATATTACATCAGTTTGGTATACAGTGTAGATTGCTGGCTTTAGGATTCTGTGAATTTTAAAATTTTTGAGTGCTTGAGAAATGAACGTTCACGCCCTGTTCCGCTTTATACAAGTAATTAACAACCTGCGCATGATGTGATGGGACTCGCCGGGAACTCGAAACCAGATCCTCAACCAGCGGACGCCACACAAGATGACCGCTGGGCTTTTGGTAACTTTCGTGCTGATCTCAGCAGAGCTCAGTTGCTCAATACACAGGTTTTTGTCCGAGATCGATGTCGCCCCCAAATTCGAAACGACGAAAGTGTCATAAAAAAGGCTGGGATTTTTTAAGTATTGACCTCAACACTAACATAATCGGATGCATTATAAGGCAAGATTTAAACGATTAAAAAAATGGCAATACGCCGAAACGTGTCGAGGGCCTCTCAAGACCGCACTTACACAGCTATGCTAGTTCCATAATAGCCACTATTAAGAAGTGGATCGCTGCGAAAGAATTATGATCTCTTTCCCGATTCAGCGTAGCCTTACCCAAGTATTAACATCCTGGGTTAGTTGAGTGAGCTTTAGAGCCGGACACGAGACCCGAGTTATTTCACATGCTTCACTCACTATATTGTCTTCGCGCTTTCGGTAACTCAAGCTCCGGGGGGCTGGGTGTGCTCGTTTTAATTGCGAGCGTGTATATTGTCTTTGTGAGCAAATAAGGTACAATGACCGCAAAGCGATGCAGACGTATATTTCCGTTTTTTGTGGCCAGGTAACGCACAATGCAATTTCATCGGATAAAACAACTTTACATTTATATGTGATACTCCAGAAGGAGGAGATAGGCATATCTCGTTCCGAATCGGGGTGCAAGATTTTTATCGAGGTGTAGTTCAAGTGAACCACCGGTGTACCGGCAGTCCGTCAAACCAGAGCTCTCACTTGTATTATTTCAATCATCCCCACGTGATTTGAACCTGCGCCATCACGATCAGAGATGGGGCGGTTTAACACTTTACAGATTGAGCTAATTCGGGCGAAACACCTCGTGTACTTAAATGTTAATCGATTCGAAATCCGTGCGCAATGAACTTGAAATGTTAGAAGTGTTATTTTGTTTGTATCGTATATCTTGAAGTCGCATCTGACTAAGCGTTCGATTAAACATAGATATAAAGCGCGCTCGCGACTAATGCTATTCGGAACTAAAACATTATCGAAATACAGCAATAACAGAAAGGCACCGAAAATATGGAAGTCATATCGGGTCAACCAAAAAAGTGTGCACCGTTAGACACGTGCAAAAATACATTTTGTTCCGTTTCCGTTTCATAAATTCTTCATTTTAGGGGCAAACACAATGAAACCTAATGCGGACTCTGGGGACCACGTTTGGATTAATATTTTTTGAAACAAAATATTTCGAAACAATTTTCCAGGACCTGCCCACTACTTTCGTGCCAAAATATCATAAGGTATTCGATGTTTTGCTGTTATCATGTCGTAATGTCTTTCATTTCCCTGCTACACATTCACCTCCTCCTAACCAATTTGTTAAACCAGGTCGGCTATTTCTGACATCCCGAACATAAACCTTACCTACATATTACTGAGGAGTTATATTACGTGGTATAAATGTGATGCCTTTACATTTCCTAAATGGATGTGGCATAAAACTGGCTATACTTTGTCGCATGTTAATCCCGAAAAGTCCGTTTTGCTTAGAGTACTTTTTTAGTAGCTTTTGTTTGATTTTAAACTTAGGTTTACCGCTAGTGCCACGCTGTGCATGAATTTCTTTACGTTTTACAGCGAAACCTGATTGTTTGATA
>OZ023143.1:17136625-17176633 GCA_963675895.2 Styela plicata | reverse complement strand
CCTTGAGCTACGCACTCTGCTCGACAGGGCGCAGGTTCTAATCCCGTTGGGGAAGATGATTAAATGCGAGAGATTTGTTGGACGTCTCATCGGTGCACGGTGGTTCACGTAAGCACTGCTTACGGCTTCCTCCACACACAGAAAAAATGAGGAATACGAGGCAAAATCCTTCACACCGATTCGAAATTGGTATCTGCACGGGAGTTGGAGAAAGGTGAAGCCAAGAAGATAACATGAAAGATCCAAATAAAAACCGGTCAAAATATTCTGCGGAACCCTGCCTTGTTTTTACGCTGATGAAACTTGTTGCAGTCAGATAGATAATTTTGTCGAAACAATTTTTTTTTTTGACAGGAATAGGGTATCAATTTTACCTACGGGACAGGAATGCCGAGAATTTAACTTAATCGTATGGCGAAATACAACGTCGCGTACAGAAACACGTTACGAATCGGGGTGAAGGTTTTTTTGGTTATCGTATTCCTCGTTTTCCCTGTGCGTAGACCTGATTGGTTGAGGAACCACCGAGAACAGGCAAGGCGTACAACAGATCTCTCGCATATATTCATCGTCGCCCACGGGATTTGAACCTGCGTCTTGACGATCAGAAATACGTAGCTCGAAGCGTTTTCCCAACGAATTATCGATTTAGCTAACCGGCATAACTTGATAGACATAGTTAACTAGGATAGGATATCATTTTCATCCCGCGGAGGAGGAAAGCCGTGAATACAGTTTAACCATATGGCCACGACCACTTGTGCAGATACCAGATCCAAATTGGGTTGAAGGTTTTGGGCAGTTTTATAATACCGAAAATATGCGCCGAAGCCGCTCAGAAATTTACGAATTATTTTGCAAAACATGGCAAAATTTTAGCTGAAAACATGCCGGTCATATAAAATGGTCATAAAACGGCAATGCATGGAAAATCGCGCCGAAGGCACACAAAAAAACTAACGATTTTTCGCTGTAATTTCAATATTACAATGTTCGCTTTCCCCTTCAGTAACTCAAACTTACCCATGTCCAGAAGTTGTTGTTGTCAAATCTCACCAAAATTTCAAAATAAGGTTCTTCGAAGTACGACTCCGTTACAATGAAGCTAATCAGCTGACGGGGTTAAACAGACGTCTGGTATGTATAAAAGATTAATTTCATGACAGACAAACAAACACTCGATGACATTATTTACACAAAAATGTGTTTTTATTTGAATTGATAACGCGACAACATATATGGCTCATACTTTACAAAACAGAATTTTTCATCAAGTATATGTATAGGCAATATGGTGAGTTAATTTGCCAATGCTTCGGTATCTAAACAGTGTATTTTTCGCCTGCCAAGATTTGATACTTTCCACCGCCAATGCACTCCCATTCGGAAATAATCATCTCATTTGGACAATGAGTTGTCTAAGTATGGCCTACAACGTGGCTATAACTATGCGGGTTTGAACCCCAAAGAAATATATTCAAGATCGACGAACGAAAAAGGATTTAATGAGCAATACATGCGGGTTGTCCATGGGCGAGGTAATGTTACCCACATCCCTGGGACGATGCTCGATAACCTCATCGGTTCCTCATATGTTCCACAAGAGATGGACTGGCAAGTTGCAAGATTATTCTCATAACCAGGTATAATTGCAAACATTCTTAATTGTATACTGTGAAATAAAGTTCATTTCATCTCATTTATGAACGAACAGGCAAAAAAACTTCCGATCGTGTGATGCGTACATGCATCGAGACTTGAAGAAGAAGAAAAAAAGGTTGGAAGTGGTTTATTTGCCCAGAGCAAATACCAATTACTTATCTTAATTGCAGCAGTTTTTAATTGAAAAGTGCGGTTGGTGGTGCTATAATTTGTACTGTTGTACTATCTCTTTGCCCCACCGTACCTCTGCGGTGCGTTCCATCAACACCCCATATTTGGCCAAAAAAGTCAATTTTGGCAAATAAAATTACTGTCGAAGTGAGAATTTACTTAGTGGAAATTTTAGTAAAAAATAAGTGTTTATAGAAGCGATCCGGATTCAAGATTCGGTGGGATTCGTGATGACATGAAAAAGATTTACTCTAAAAACGCATTTTAAATTTTTTCTATGGAGTTATTTGCCATACCAGTGGTCATCATCTAGTATATTTTTAGTAGGCAGTTCGGTGGTGGGCAGATACAACCCTCTGCACTTTACTAAAACGGAAGAATCGAACAGTTTTACAACCAAAATGATTTTTATTTATTGACTAGATTTGTCCTGACAAACTGATATAGAACATGCGTGTTTTCACATTCGCCCAGAGCAGATACTATTCACCAATGTCTACGATAATCTATAGTAATTCAGATATACTGGCATATAAATTATTCCAATATCACAAGTGAGTTTTAATTTGTGATTAAACGCCAACTATATAGCATGGACTATTATACCAAACACAAATCTAGCATGGACCAAAGAGTATCACGCGTAGAAGGTGCGATTCATCTATGGCTCATACTCGATCTGTATATATTCTGCACGAGATTTGAGAATATATTTCTGGATATAAAATATGCTCCCAAAGCACACGAATTTTTAGTTTAATTCTCACAATTTATTGCTAATTATTAATTTATTAGGAAATTATTAAATCTGCAGTATTTTTATCGTATTTTTGCTGCCTTTGTATGAGTATTCGTGGACAAGATTATAAACTTATTTCTCGTGTGAAAGGGTTCCAATTTAGATTGGTTATCACGATTTAGTTCAACGTCGAGAGGAAGGATGGGCAAAACCGAATTGAGTTTTTTCAAGTCGAATCGCAATCCGAAATCCACAATCGAAATTTTCATATTTTAACAAAAAATTCAATCGATTTTGGTCAAATTTCACCAAAATCGATCGCATTTTCTCGGTAAATATTTCGAATATTACTCCATTTCACAAGCTTTTGGTTCCTATCGTTGATTCGAATAACTTAGGATTCGAATCACCGAATTCAATTGCCCAGCCCTAGTTGTGGGTGAGGGTGGTAATTTCAGAAGCAAATCGATTTGCTAATCCATGCAAACCACTCAATCCAAGGTGGAATAACTTGGACAGGCTCGGCCAAACCGGGAAGTTAAATATCTTTCCAATATTGCACACCCCGGTAATGCTAATGATTTGCTAGGGCGATCGTCTTAACCAATTTACCGCGCGGCTTCGAGTGAAGATACTACAATCTGACTGGTGGACAATTGTGCGCCATTTTCGTATTTCCGCCTCATCGAATTAAGGTTAAGAATGAGGTACTCGCTTTACGTTATCCCCAATCAAAACTTTGATTTAGTCAAGCATGCGCCACAGATGGATCGCGTCTTATCGGCGCGATCCACCAGTGACACATACTTGACAAAAGATGTTTTGACAAAAATTCCGATCGAGTGACTGTGATAAATCATAAATTTTGGAGGATCGCCAAAATTAAACGGCAGAGATACTTACGTTGTGGATTTTACCACCCACAGATACCACTCATTGCACTTTTCCATAGCGTTTCAGCTCTGATTGGGATATTTTCAGTTTAGTGTGCAGGTGCTGGTAATCCATTTCTTAGTATTTCTCTTTGGCCTTAAGCGGTCTTTAATTGGTTTCTTTTAGACACTGCTTCTAGTTATGCTCAGAGTGAATTTCAATAAAAAAACGACAAAAATTAGGTGTAAGCTTTTATCAATTACGTCTGCGTTTAAGAGGAGAAAATAGAACTGCGGAGTAGCTGATACAGGGTTAAAAAATCAAACTTAAATCTTCCCTCTGTATGTGCGTGCTTGAGGTCGCAGTACACGCTTGCCAAGGTCGTGTTTTTTTTATTTAAACCTTGGAGGTAAATGGTATTTTTATTAGGCTATCCAAACATTTTAACCTTCAAAACTAATAAAAATGTCTTTATTGTAGCCAAGCAGTGATAACCTAGTTAAACTGTTTTGCAAACCAAGGTGCTACCTAGTTTCAAAAGTGAAGCAAGATTACCAAGTAATACTTTACCCAGTTTTGTGATGAATTCGTTTTTTTTTTGGTCGGGGATGCGTGCTCAGGTCACCAATAATATTCGCGCCAGTTTTAGAGGTTTCCCCTTGTCATTGGTTGTTGGATGCTCTCTCTCAATGCCCCCTAAGATTTTGAAATTTCACTCTAAAATATCTTTAAAACAGGCAAAAGTCGAATAATTTGCTCCCAAAACGGTGCAGAAGGAGTGAAAAAAATCGCACATCTTCGCGCACAAGATTTAATATAAAGAGAAGATGGGCTTTCATTTTTGTGCCATCTTCCGAATTAGACACCTTGCCGTTAATACGGGTGGATAGTTAGTTTTCGCACCCCCCACCCCCATTCTTTTTTCTGGCCTATGCTCTCCCTTGTCGTCGTCGCCTGCCCATTGGATTGTCAAAATGAAAGGTAGTCAGAGGCATCAACCAAACGTGACAGTAATTATTGTAGGAGTCCGTTGACCCGGAAAGGTGGCAGAATTTCTTCGGATGAACACAAAGGTGCAAAGACTTTGAACCTTTTTTGTACAGTGTTGTTGATCCCAAACACTTGAAATCAACATTTAAACCTTCTAGCCGCAAATGTATCATGAAATATTGCTTATTTGTAAATTTTCTTCTGATGGAACCCATTTTCCTCGGGTGTCTGAGTAGCAGAGTAACTGGCATTCTGCCAGCCTGGTTCAAAAAATTACCACGTTCCGATTCAGTATTGCGCAGGTCTTTATCAAGATCTGTCAACTCGCAATTAGGGCTGGGCAAAACCGAATCATTTGTAATTCGAATCTGATTCGAATAATTTTTTCGAATCTGAACGAATCACTAATTCCATGTAAATAACAAATCTTATTTTTTTTTGTATTACAAGTTGCCCCCATTGTGAGAATCATAAAATTTATAGTTTATTGTACATTTTCAATTTATATGCACTATCCAAAGGCACCGATTTTCATATTTTAACCAAAATCGATTGCATTTTCTCATTCTAGTTCTAAAAATTCTAGTTCTTTTATCAAGTTTTTGTTCCTATGAACGATGCACTATTGATTCGAATTGCCCAGCCCTACTAGCAATGCACTGAATCTTGGCCCACTGAATGGCCCCACTGAATCTTATTTTTTATAGCCACTTCTTGGAGTGGATCCCCCTGCGTCCTGTAACAGCGGCCACTTACAGATAGACAGGGTTAAGAGTTGCTGGAAAGATATGATTTTTTTCCTGCTCAGCCTACCCAAGTTATTACACTCTGGAAACATTGAAATGTGACAATCCATTACTAAAAACGGATGCTACGAATTTACCACAAGTACAGAGCAACAAATTATGTCTCTATAATATATTATATTGATTTAATGTGAAGCGAAAAGAGAAAGATAAACAGTAAGAATCATGCATACAATAAGATAGATGAGCAAATATATGCATAAGCAAAAGTCAAATATCAATATCAGGCCACTAATAGCCTAATTAGGGCCGTGAATCAGGAATAGAGTTTTCTTTCACTTTGAAAACAACTTGAGGCTGAAAATTATCAACAAAATTTATGTTGCACGGCAAATCTGATACTCCCTGCTTCGTGCCTCCGGCCTTGGTCAGATTGAATTCAATAAAAAAAAGTTCAAATTTTACATCTATTTTCAAAATTCTCACTAATATGTTGGACAATTTTCTGTAAATTTCTCAAAAATCAGATTAAGGATTAAATGTACCTGCTCAGAATGATTTTCAATAATTGTTTAAAATACAGAATCTCCCAAAAATAAAATGCTGCTTCTTACAGGGCCTCATTACCAAAGAAAACGTCAATATATAAAGAATGGATTCGGATAATTTTGTGCTCATATTCTTTACCACACCCAGGCCTACATTACACAATATAAATTTCACATAATAATCCATATATAGCGTATATAATACAAATAATCATCTCTACCAACATAACATTAGTAATAATGGATATTCAGACTATGAACTCCAATAATATTGAACTTTGTGGCCGATACCGACATATCAAACATTTCAAGCCGATAATGAAGGTCGATATAATAGGTTTCATTTTAAATCAATAACTTACTTCAACAGAAGTTATATTTTATCAAGCATGCGCCACAGATAGGTCGTGCCTAAGAGGAACGATTGATTCATCATCAACTCAGTGAGGCAGAATCATGGTTTTCTTCAGGTGTCTGAACTGTTCATGTCATTTTCATGGAAGAACAAAAAGTTAAGGTTGGGTATTACCACACAATCAAAAAAGTCATTTCAAATCCTCTAGCCACAGATTTAACACGGACTAGGGCCCACTCCCTAAATTTTCTTCGAATTGAACCATTTTTAAGTGTCTACGTACAAGAGTAACAACACTTGTTCAAAATATTTTTGGTTCGATATAAATCGGATATATATCAGCAATCCAAAAGTGGTAATACCTCTGCCAGAAATTTTAGCTTACACATGTTTTATCAAGTATGAGTCAATGATGGATTGTGCCGCCGAGGCACGGACGAGCTGTGCTTGACAAAATTAAATGTCTGATTGCGACAGCAATGAATAGAAATAAGGAGAAAGGAAATCCGATCTTTGATAGCAGACGACAAAATTGTATGAGAAAAAGCATAATCTGTAGGTCTGTGAAAAATATTCGATTTAATTTAAGACTTGAAAAAATTCTGCCTAGTCAACCACTGCACTTTATTTAGTCATTTAATCGTCTTGGCGATATTTTCCACTTAAGAGTGCTGTTGATGGATATTAATTTTTTTTTATAACTACTGGGAGTGGATCACCCTGACCAAGGCCCTGGACTGGCAGCCACTTACTTATAGATGGAAAGGGTTTAAATTAACGAAAAGATATGATCTTTTTACCCAAGTTATTACACCCTGGGTTGAGTGGTGGGCATTTTGTACTGCCCTTTTGCAACTTAAGTGGTTGTTAGTTGGTTTCTTCCAAGCCCTGCTTCCGGCCTTGCTTAGGAACAAAAAAATAAAAAATTTGAATTATATTGACTAAAAACTCAAAATTGATGAGAAGCCAATATCGGTGGACTCTAATCGTAACATCAAGACTATACATAGATAATTTATGTATTAATTAATTTCTCGGCATAGAGTATAATTTCAATTATAAAAATGATTTTAAACTGTCATAACTATGTAAGAAGTTGAAAATTTGCTCTATAGAAAAAAGCAATATTGTTTTGTACAAATCTGCGCATTATGGTATTATTTTCATCATCATAAACAGCTATAAAAGCTTCGATAATTCAAAAACAGTGAATGATAGATGACCCAAATATTTAGTAACAAATATCCCAATTCTATGATTTTTACATTGAAATAATAAGAGTTTTACATTCAACCTTTAGTCTTCAGACTCCATAAGTTGCTTCAGATGCAGCAAAAACTTCATAATAATCAACATCGCTATTTTATCGCAGTGTTGATGACAATGAAGATATTCGTTGCACGATCTCTGAGGTGCGAGACACTCATATTAAACATCGAGTAGTTGGAAAGATGATAACAACACCAAAAGATTCGAAACAAATCTTAAAATATATATATTGTATTTGTGGGTTGAATTTTCGAGATGGCAGTCAATTTTTTCGGTGTTCAAATGCAGTATGTGACATATGCTACTAGATTGCCGTCAATTTTTTTTTATTATAACTCATCACATGTCGAAAATTCAAGTGTTCTTGTTTCAACTTTTCTATCATGGTATAATTGAGACATATGATCAGCTTTCCTCTCCAGCAAAATAAAAATGATATCCCTCTCCTGAGCATACCATCAATATCTCCTGTATGCAGTCCCAATACTTGACATGCTGTGCACATTTGCCTGTTTCCATAGGTCAGTGTTAGAGGTTGAGAACTGTGTATCTCGCTTTTTTGTTTGGCTGCAATATCCCATGGAATCCTTCAACAGACCGGTAGACAACTTTTATTTCCTGAAAAAAAGTTTGGGAAACTTCAGAAATAATACATTTTCAAACGTGTAGCACAGATGAACTAAGCCTTGTAAATATTCAGGATTCCATTTTACCCTGCAGGAGAGGAAAGCCAAGAATATGGCTTAACCATGTGGTGAACCTCAGCCTCTTAGGCAGACACCAGTTCCGAATTAGATTTGAAGGTTTCTGCTCAACAGTTTTCTCATTTTCTTTTACATGGACTTGGTTGATGGAGGAAGCTGTAAGCAGCACTTACATGAGCCACTGCGTGTTGGTGAGTCGTCAAGCAGAACTCCCATATTTCATCACCCTCACAGGATTGTACCCTAAGTCGGAATGATCAGAGATGCATACTTCGGCGTGTATTCTCACACTTCACCAATCGATTGATTCAACGGGGGCATCACCGGATGCAATTGACATACCGAATGGAAATATATAATTGTTGGAAACTTTGTTGAGTGTGGGCAGATACTACAGTACACTTTGTCATAGTTTAGTTCTGTAAGATATATTTCTATTTCTAGCTTTAGTGCACTTGCGTGCTTTGGTTAGTTGGTTACTTTAAAGTCTTCTTCCGACTGTATTGAGAGCAACGAATCTTTTCACTTTGAGTCCCAAGGCAAGTTGAGTCAAAGAACATGCGAGTTGTGAGTCGAGCGCTATTCGTACAAAAATTAAAATTTTGGAGTCTCGAGTCAAGTAGAGTCGGTGGACTTTGAAGTCGCAAGTCAGTCAAGTCCTGCATTTGTGAGTTACCAGTTGAGTCACGAGTCGATTCATAATTCCATTTGCATCAGCAAAGATAGATTAATCTGGCACTTATCACTCAGTACCCACTTAGAATCATCATTAATAAGTAGACGAACATTGATTTTACAATCTTTCTGAAAAGAGCATTATTGAGGAGATTTACGCTGTGCAGACGTGCTTTCTTTTTCAAGAAGTATTTACAGACACTGGCTAACTTCCTACACATCTCGTGTGCATTGTTTCAAATGGAGTCAGGATACTTAGGTAAAACGAATCAGCCATTGAAAAGGATGACACTAGTCTCCCTAACTCTGAAATCCAGAGTGGATTTCAATAATAGGAAAACATGCTGGATTTCCTCCAACTTACTTGATTTTGCATCGAGTTCAATTCTTTCTGAATACAATCGAAGGAAATTAGGTCATAGTCTGTGTACAATTCCTCAGTGACGAAAGGAAGCATTGCAAGGACGTTGTTGATTTCATATATAGGGAATATCTGTGAAGCCTGTAAATAGACATTTGGGCAAAGTTAATACATTGTAATGATGAGATCAATAAATAAGATCGATAAAATTGAGCTCAGTGACAGTTCACTTAAGGTTTTCTAAAATTTCAATATAATACCGGTTTGAGAAAAATTTCCACAAACTTTTAGAGCGAAATTGTTTTCTTGAACGCACTTTTATCGTTTTGCGGCCGAAAATAAAGGTAAAAAAGGATTTGTAATAAAAATCTAATTCAATTTTTTCATATATCCACAAGATTTAAGACCTTCCAATGCCATTGGTCCATATGGATCCCTCGTGCTATATGTTTTTTGGTTACTAATGCTATTCTACATGCAAGAGGTTGCTGGAGGCCAAAGTCTTCACACCCTTTGCCGCCTGCATGAGAGGTCGTGGTTCGCCATATGTTTAAGCTGTATTCTTGACTCTTCCTCTCCTACAGGACACAAAATGAAATCCCATCATGTTCTAGTTAAGTTTAATTTTGCTTTCGAATTTCAAGCTCAAGCATATGGTAAGCCAAGACTTTTAAGTAAGACTTAACACAATGTTGGCCACTCTGCTACTCGAAGACACCCGAAAAAAATAGGTTGTACCGGAAAAGAATTTAGCAAATGGGCGATATGCCCATTGAAGGAATAAAAATGCCCCTTTTTTGAGTTTGGTTGTAGCCAAACTGTACAAGAGGATTCAAACTATGATCAGGATAACAACTTACCCTCGATGTTATATCAGAGAACATTACCAAACGTTTGATCTGAAAAATAAATGAAACTAGTTCAATACAACACCGGTTAAGTATGAGAAGACGCAACATATTATTGAAAACTTCAGAATATCCCTAACATATTTCCTGTGTGTCGTAAGAGGCGACTAAAAGAAAACAAAGAAGAGGTGAATAGTTTTGCCATCACCCAGGGCAAATACCACTCACTGCACTTCGACATGGCAGTTTTGTCCCATTTGGAATGTTATAGGTGTTGATTCTGGCCAGACTGACAAAATGTCAGCCACTGTACTACTTAGACACCCGGACTGATTCCATATAAAAGAACTGACAAATAAGTAACACTTTATGATATATATCTTGCAAGAAATGTCTTTTTTTGAGTGTCTGACTGTAATTAAACCACAGAAAAAAGACGTGGACGCTTTGGACACCCGAAAAAAATAACATTTTATCACCCTACTTGCCGTTTTGCTGAAGTGACTTCAATAAAAAAAAAACAAGGCGTCATTTAATGAGCCTGAACTGACCAATATGTGGCATTGGAAAATTATAAGTTTAACTTGACAATATGATTATTTAAAAAGCGCAAAAGCCAATTACAAAGATCACATCTTGAAAATTCAAAATCAAAGAGCCAAGGCGATGCAGTGAAAAGTATAGTATTTTAATGAATATGTTAACCAGGCTTATGCATATTCTTCAACTGGGTCACATTCGCGAACTGGAATCCTGTCCTAGGAATCAAGATTTGGATCTTATAGAAATCTCTTATTCATGCTTACCTTAACATTCCGCAGCTCAAAAATTGGTGGAAATACGTCCCAATTTTCAATTGTACAGTAAATTTTCAGTAATTTTAAAACCGAACAATGGCTGACAACAGAAGCGACTGCAAAGCAATCACTTCTCGTCAAGTCAGTCCAACCAAGATCGATTTCTGTAAACGGTGACTTAATGAGATCGGCAGCCCCGTCACCACATTCATTGAGAGCGTGAATAACTTCAAGGAGTTCTTTTTCTTGAACTTTGACAAAACCTTTGAATATTCTATGAAACCATCCCGGCTTGATCAAATCTTTTAGACTCGACAATAAAATTCTTTTTTTTTCTTCCAAACTATCATCTGAGGAAAAAGATTTCTTATTCAGCACAAGCTGCTGGAGATTCAACATATACTACATATCTTTAAAAATCAAGTTTAAGTTTTTCTTTATTTCAGTGGATCACCCTGAGAAAGGAACTGTACCAATGGTCTAGCGTTGTCGGGAAGTCATATACTTCCTGTTTCAGTCGCGTCTACACACTGGGTTGAGTGGTTGTCATGGGTTAATGGATCAGACTTGAAGCAGATATTTTCAATCTGTGATACCAATGTGTTTACCATAAGATGACTGAATATTGTTTTCTTTAGGAAAGTTCCAAGCCATCATGTTATTTTCTGAATTTCTTATTATTCTCCATCATCTTAATATAAAGGCTTTGATAAAACTATCAACACTGCTACTTTATAGCAGTATTGATAAATTTTGACTTTTTAACAGGCTTGCTGATGATAGACAACCTAAATGAGACATTTCAATCTCTGAATGATACGGCCTTTTTAGTGATTTTTTCCTCTGACAGGGCACCGTATTAGGTGTCTGCGTAGCAGAGTAGCTGACATTTTGTCACTCTAGAGGGGTTTGTTGATATTTATATGTTCTAACGACGAATTGTTAATTTATCACACTTGATAAAAAAAATATGCTTCAATAATTTAGATAATTGATAAAAACTTACACACCTCTCTTTAGAATCCCTACTTCTGATTCAACTCCCACAGTTAGGCATTGAGTTTTTTGGTTCACAAGTAACCCCGCACAAGATCCTGCGAACAACAACCCAATGTGGTTCATTCACAGATTCAGACACAAACTTTCTGAATTCTCTCAAAGACATTTCAGCAACGTAAAGTGCAGTCAGGGCTTCTTGCAGGGATTGATGCTGCATCAGGAATACGAAATGACCTTCCACAAGCTTTTGATTGTTTCCCATAGACCCAGGTATTGGAATGAGAATATCTTTAAAATGATCCATCGTTAGGCCGTCCGGTAAATCAGATTTTGTGAAAGTAACTTTCTTGTTTTTTGTGCCGTTGTATGACATCTTTTTCAGTTTATGAATGACGTCGTAGATGGTTAATCCTGTTTTAGTTTGATCTGTCGTGATGTGCTCAGACTTGAAAGCATCTTGAAGGACTAACATGAGAATTTCAGTCAATGTTTCTGGTTTTTCATTTTTGAACTGAAGAAGAACTGACACAGTGAAGATAAGGAACATTGGTATCGAGCAGAGAGAGAGAGTAACGAAGGTGATTTTGTTTCGAGATGATTCATCATTTCGTCAGCTCGTTCCCCACTGAAACCTCTCACTAATTTTCTCTACGTTTTTTTTGTTAAATCCTGCCAAAGCGATAACTTTCTGAGGTCGCGCTTTTCCCTCAAAGTACCTAATAACATGCTCTCGTGATGAATAGAGAATACGAATGCCGGGGAGTAATTTTCCAGACAGAAGACTATTCAATATCATCTTGGGATCAGCTTTTTTGTGATGGTTGGTGATTTTACCAGGTTTCCCAAGATTGTCAGGCGACGAGTATTAATCAGCTCCATCAAGGGCGAGGAGAAATTTTGAAGGATTTGCCTTGATCCACTCAATTGCTTTCTCAATTACTTCAGGACTCAGATCCAACTGTCCAAACAAAAACTCTCCGAGCGAAACTTTATCATTTGTTTCCAAATCTCTAAAATTCATGTGATGAACAACCTCAATATCCCCAAGAGATGAAATTTCATTATTTAAAACTGCTTTAACGAATCTTTTCAGCATTTCTGTTTTTCCATAACCCGCCGCACCCTATTAATGATATTTCTTTTCAAATCCTTGGAGAAAAAATTCGTCAAAGCCACATTCTTTACCTCGTTGGTGTTGAGTTTGTTGACTGAAACCAATTTCAGGTTTATATTCACTTTCTTTGACTGTTGTTTCATAATAATTTACTTCTGTTGTTGCTGGACTGACTTTAGAATCACTTGTTGCCAGATTCTTCACACCAACGAATGGGTTTGCGTTGTTATTTGTTGCAGAATTAACGATTTTTTTGAATTCTTGTATTTCACCTGTAATGCGATGACTGAATATTAGAGCATGACGTTTTGAAAAAAACATTATTCGATAGAACAAGTGAGGTGCAGGGGGAGATGGAATCTTGTTTTGATCGTGTTTCTAGAACTTTCGCTTTCATTGGATCCTGTATCTATAATTATTTGTCTCAGGTAGAAACAGCATTTGATTAATAGGCCTTGTAGTTTCGGGCTTTAGAACAGTCCTAACATATTTCCTATTGTCATAAGATGTGACAAAAAGGAAACAATAGAGGGGTTTCATGGTTTATCATCGACCTGGGCCAACACGACTTATTGCACTTTTACTATGGTGGTTTAGTTCCTTAGAACGCGATTGCCAGTACTTTATCGAGTACCGGTAATAGCTCTTAGCCATTTGATTGGCTGTTAGTAAGCCCCTTTTAGGCACTGCTTTTATTCGGCCTTGCTTAAAGCGAACTTTTATAAAAAGAAAATTGCGAAATTTCAAGCTTAATTGAGCCTGAATTTAAATACAAGAACTTGTGTATAAAAGTGATTAGGAGTGATTAGCAGAACAAGATTAGGAGCTGTGAGCACTATCAATTACACTTTTAATTTATCCTGTGAAAGATGAAGAATGATAACAAGGATTGACCATATGACAACACATGTACTCTTGTACAAATACCGATTCCAAGTTGAGATAAGAAGTTTCTGTCCTAATTTTCCACTAATTTTTCGGGTCTAGTCGAATGTCGTTAAAATAAAAATCGGCAGAATATTCTCATCCTAACTAGGGGGCGCCAATGCTGCCAGCATCTGGCATTGTCTCCCAGGTTAGCATGAGTCACTTGCAACATGGGAAATTATTATGATAATCGGATATATAGTACTAAACTTCATGAAACCCAATTTTTCTTGTGCATTGACATGTTTGGCAGAGAAAAACAATTACTAGTGGTGGTTATACGAACCAGGTTCCAGCAAACCAGCCTATGTGCTTCTTTCACAGGATGAGAACCCGTGCTAATAAAATTGTTTGTATAATAATAAAAACCAACCAGAATCCTGGGTTACAGTCTCTGTCAGACTGGCTTGATCAATGCTAATCTCATCTGCTTTTTTCTCTGTGTTTGAAGACTGAGTTTCAGGTATGTTTGAATCACGATGTCCTGTTGCTTTGGATGACCGCAATTCTATTGATGGTATTGCGTAAGCTCCTTGTGGTTCTTCTATTGGTAAAATATGATAAATACCTCTTTTAGTAAATTATTTGCAAACCTTGGGAAATTTGATTGTCAGATTTAATTGTATGATATTCAAAAAATATGCTTCGTTAAAAAAAAGTTACGACCCAGTAATGCGTTTTGTTAAAGACGTTAAAAAGATCAGGCAAAAAGTGCATTCCTCAACTCCACCAAATTTCTAAAAAATTAAGATAAAATTGTGAAAAAATGACGATTTCGACATGCCTTCGGCATAGCTTTCCATTCGTCATTATCATGAACTGAACTAAAAGGTCCTAGCATATTTTCGTTATATCAAATGATAATCTACAATTCAGTCTGACCTTCAGAATCATCATCATCACTTTCATTCAGGAAATTATCAACCAGTTGCCAGATTTTTTCTGCAGTTGCTATTTCATCTAAAAAAAATAGAAAATATTAAGATGCAACTTAAAATGTCAATGATGTCATAAGTGGCAGATAATATTAAGCATAATGTGGTACATCATTATATTACAAAAGTGTTGTTTATTATTACATTAGAATAGAAGCGCTAACTGCACTCTACTATAAAATTTAGTTTTATATTGAATATTTTTTGCTTGGAGTGAATGTTCTGGTTTTTCATCTCGAGTAGCTGTCCTCTTTGCTATAGCAGTGGTCACTGATTTCCTTTGTTCACAGCTAATCGACACTAATCTATTTCATAATTTTTGTGTGCAAAAAAAAAAATGAAATTTACGGAAGTCAGAACTAAATGGTACCACTGCTGTCAGTATTTTACTCAAACAGAACAAACTCCTGTACAGTAAAGCATGAAACTATAAATCATTTCTAGTAAAGTTCGCTTTAAGCAAGGCAGTAAGCAGTGCTTAGAGGAAACCAATGACAATTTAAGTGGCAAAGAGCTATTTTAAACTGTGGTGCCAGTATCTGCTCTTCATGTAAAATAATCTCGAACAAAACCGAACCACTATAATTGGGTATAGTTAGTGGCATCCACCCTGGGTTATGGCCAAACCATCCATCATTTCTTTGCTTCCTTTTAGCCACCAGTTAGACACACGAAAAGGCATAAGAGCGACCTAAAACCTGCACCTAATGTTGTGCACATCAACTCTCACCATTTCTGTGTTTCCAGCGCCAGAGCATTTCAAGATTTCTTTCTTCTGCCGATTTATTATCTTCAATGATGATTCCGACCTCATATGAACTCAAGCACAAACCTACTCGAGATATTGCAAATCTTTTGAATTGACCAGAGTTTGAAAATCTTTTGGGAACTTCAAGAAAAACATCTTCAAGTCGAGTATCTAAGTGGAAATCGTTGGTGATTTTGGATGTTGGTAAATAAGGGTTTAATGCCTTTGTCAGCTTTTTGTGACAGAGGATTGTGATGACTAAAAGATAGTTCCAAAATAGTCTTATAACATGGCATTTTAAATGAGGCATTATTTTGAAATCTGACTGAAATCTTTGGTCGCACAGAATATTTGAGCGCGATTCACCCTTCTGATATGACAAGCCGAATCAACAAGCTAAACTGCAAAGTTACGAAACGTACGTAATTGGACTACAATGTGTGGCAAGTTCGAAACATTCGCATGGGTACTGAATCACTATAATAAAGTGCAGCGATTGCTATCTGCCCTATGCAATCGCAAGACCATTTAGCATTTCTTTTACTTAATTTTAGCATGCATCAGTCCAGCCACAAAGTGGGTATCTTTTCAACAACATCATTATCTACGAGTGGAAAACAATACGAGACCTTGCTGAGTATCATCCACAAAATGAAGGATTTCAAAAGTATTGTAAATTTGACCCAAATAAAAGTTTTCAATCATTTTGCTGAAAAATTTTACCTGCACTTTCAGAAAGTTCTTCAGAGAAGTAAACAGTAACAATATTTCTTATCTTCTTGGGTGTAGCCTGAGACCCTGGATGTTGAAAATAAAATAATTTCAACAACAATATTATTATTTTCAATTACCACAGCTTAAGAATAAATAACACCTAATTATCATTTTTAATTAGATCGAATTCATTCGCTCTCTTGTCTATTCTTCAATGCCTTTGTGCAATAATGTCCAGACTGGCATAATAACAGCTACCAGATAACCAAAAGTGAATAAAAAAAATAAATAAATAAGTCAAAGAAAGAACATCAGGTCCCATCGGAAGAAAACTTAGAAATTATTCAATATTTCAAGACATATTTTTTGCCAAAATATTAAAATTTATCTCTCTGAGTCTAGTGATAGATAACTAAACGGCATCAAAAGGAGCAAAATCATCAATACTATGGCAGTGCTGTTGGTTGGAAAACAAGATATTGCCATCCTGATGGTGCCATAAACTCTGTGCAAGGGTGCCGTGCTGCCTAGGAGCAGGATTTAAAATGGCACTAACATATTTCCTAGGTGTCGTAAGAGACAACTAAAAAATAAAAAAGGGATGTTAGATGCTTTTACTATCGCTCAGGACAAATTACGCTCACTGCACTCTAACATAATAGTTCACTTCTATTTGGAAAGTTTAGAGTTCTGTTGCTGGTACTACATCTTGTAACAGCTCCTTGCTATTAAGTAGCCTTTAATTGGTTCCTTTTTCAGCACTGCTTCCGACCTTGCTCAGAGTGAATTTCGAAAAAATATATGGGAAGAGGTCCTTCGACTTATCTTTGATGGCTAGTAAGTTTAATATACTATTACATAGTCACACCATTTTTCTCTTTCCATAACCAGAGCATTTGCAACTTTTGTTCTTCTACCGATTCTTGATTATCTTCAGTAATTGTTGTAACTTCACCAACACTGAGTGCAAGACCTGATCCGGCCTGAGCAAAAACTTTGAATAATTTTGAAGGAAATTTCTTTGATACCTCATGAAAAACATCTTCAAATCTTTCTTCCAGTTCATCTGTCAATAGAAAAAAATTGTGACGGTTATTTTACTAGCTGCTTTCATTACATCTTATATCATTCCAAGAAAGAAGTTTACAATGACAATTTACAGTTCTTTTGAAAGATTTTTGTTTGATTGAATTTGACTGCTGCCCCAAGTGGATATAACTATTGCGCTGTAGAATAGAGGTCATGTGGGTTCGAAGCGATACTCAACCATAGTACACTATTTGGGATAATACAAACCAGGTTGCTACAGGGTTTCCAAAAATACTTTTTTTTCAATGGAAAACAACCAAGGTCGGAAGGGGCACAAATATCTGCTTAAGAGCAGAACCAGCTAAATGCACTATATTACTACTATTAAGTTTTAACCCTATTAAAAAAAATCCATGGATTCCAACGCTCATTAATTACCATAAATAATATGTGATGTAGCAGGTTCTAATGCAGCATACAGAAGCAAAATTTTACTTTGCCAAGTATTAGTCACAGATAGATCCCAACTGAGCGGCACAATGCAGCTGTAGCTCATGCTTGATGAAAGAATTCTGACAGGAAAAACTACTAAAACAGCAGTTTGTTGTCACAGGCACTCAAAGGTGACATTTGTATTTGCCTACCTGACTGTTTTTTATTGAAAGGAGTGGTAGATGATGGTATCATTGTCATCGTCAATCAACTAACAGTCACCTATATGGCAAATTTTGACTTCAAATGTGGTACCAGCAGATAGATGCACAGTGGAAAATATTTCTAAGAGGATTGACCTTGGCCTACTGGTAAAATAATTGTAAGTGGAATCTGCCATGATTGATAGTGAAACCATCTATACTACTTAAACCATTAAGTTTAAGATAATTAAATTTCGTCAATTATTAGTCACAGATCTATCCCCCCTTAATGACGCGATCAATCTGTGTCTCATGCATAACAAAATAGCAATCCTGACTAAAAATCAGAATTTAGACTTCTGATAAGAGTCCTAAAAAATCATAAGATTTTGAATTTGTATTAGAGAAATAGATCAGGGTAAAACAACTCAAAATTCGTGCTGGCAATGGGGAAACCCTACAAAATGAAGTTCTGCCACAAACCATTATGCTACTGGAAGCCATTTACATGATGCAAGTTCACCCCCGTGAATTAAAAAATTATACAATGGCCATTTTAGTGCTTGAAGAAATAGGAAAATTGTGATATTTCTCAAATAAATTTGGCACACAGAATTTAGATCTTGTAAATTTCACACCATAATTCAGCACAAATTGTTTCAAAATTTCCCTTCCTTGTTAATTTATTTAAAAATTTCTTTGAGACAGCCTGGAATAGCTTAACCTGGTTGGCATCAGTAATGTAAGAAGTTTAGTCCAGGCTATGAAGGTATCATTTATTCAGTTATTTTAGGAGTCAAAACTCATAGCAAAAACTAAAATAAAACAATAGGCAAATGAAATAAAAATAAATGAGATTGATCACACAAAAATTAAAGTAAACAATTTCTCAATGTTTCTCTCAAAAATCCCAGCATCCGACCATCCATCATTTTTTGGAGTGGTGTCAAGTAAGTGCACTTTACAATAGCGGTTCAGGTCCGTTTGAGATGTTTTCCGTTTAGAGTACAGTTGCTGATACTACATCTTTTAGTAACTCTTTACTATTGATAGACCTCTAGTAGGTTTCTTTTAGGCGCTGCTTCTGGCCTTGCTAAGAGTGAATTTCGCACAACAAGGCTTTAGAGAAGCAATTTCTTAATTAATTCAACAAACATTATAATATGAGAAATAAACTATGTTTGAATTTGTGCATATTGTTTGAGTTAAGTTGAACTTGAACAAGATTGGAAGCTGTGCTTCAATTAAAACTAATTAGAAATGCAATTTAAATGAACTGGATTCTAAGCAGAAAGTATTCTCTGTAAACTGCATTACTATGAATATGCGCAGTTCAAATTCTATCCCTGTGGAGGCAATGTAAAATTTATTTTTACGGCCACTCATGTGAGCAATTTCGGATTAGCCCATGCCTACCCACTGTCCAAGTTAATAGACTATAGGTTGAATGATGGACATCGATTAACGAGCCGGATTTGCTGAGACTAAAACCCTATTTTTTAGTGAGCGCAAAGGCCTGGTGGTTGACACGCTGGCATCACAGGTTGAATATCTTATGTCCCGGCGAGTTAATTCCTGCCCGCCACTCAACCCCGGGTGAAATAACTTTGGTAGGCTAAGCCGACTGGATAGATGAAATTTTTCCAACAACTCTAACTCTGTCCGTCTATAAGTGGTCACTGATACATGGCCATCCACTCCAATAAGTGGCTATAAAGAGATTTTCAACCTACAATGGCAACATGATAACCATTAGGCAATCAATCCCACCAATCATTACACCAGATAATGATCAGGTGTGGAAAATGGACAAAACCTCAAATAAGATTTGAAAACATGAATAACCGTAAAATCTTCAAAATTTTAATGTGTTGGTCTGTTACACAGGCAAAAAATAATAATGGACATTTGCAAGTTTTTACAAGGATTTTTTTATAGCCACTCATTTGAGCGGATCACCCTGAACAAGGCCTTATGCAACCGACAATTATAGATGAACATATTTAGTTTTGTTGGAAAGATATGGTTATACCTCTTTTAATGTTTGGTTACACACAGTTATCTATCTCTGCAAAAGCAGAAAGGGCAAATATAACATACACATGTACTGTGTACATTGTCAATATACGGCCTTAGCTCAACTTAATAAGCATTATACTAATAATGAGTTTAGTCCAGGCTAACAATTGGCTTTTTAGCTGAATGTTCAATCTAAGCTGTAAGCCAGGTTCGAAGCAAGACACAACACTCAACAAAACATTCCATATAAATCTGAAATCTCATATAGTGAAGTGTAAATATTGGATCTGGCCCCGGGAAATGTTAGGAGATTTAAAACTGAAGCCACTACCTGAAATAAAGGTCGAATGTCAAAAGTGACATTAATTTGTCAATGTCAAACGCTCAGATACCGGTACCATTTCCCAACTGATGTCCATCTGTGACGCATCTTTGTCAAAATAAAATTTTTGATTGGGAAACTGTGACAGAACATAATCCATGCATGGCACATAGATGAGCTGTCATAAATCTACCAATCAATAGTGTATTTGAAAGGGAGGGAATGAGCTTTCAGGGTTCCCTTGTTGACCAAGTATTTTTGAACGTAGGAAATCTTGTTTTTTTCCTGCAGTAGTTGATACACTTATTTGGCAAATATCAACTTTTTTGATATAGGCTTCAATAAAAACGCTATTTGAAGTTCATATATATTTTCATGATTAGCCTTAGTGGTAGTGTTATTGTGCAAAGCCGATATAATTCAATTCATTGAACTAATCACCATACCGTTGTGTAATGCGAGTTGAGCTACCAACATAATATCAAGTCCTTATATTTTCATGACGATTTTTATCATTCGCTTCCAATAAGATTTATCGTTCTTTAATTTGATCAAACAAAATTTTTAGTTTACTATCTGAATAATACTTCTACATTCTTCAAATATAATTATAGGTGGCCGGGTTAGCTCAAATTGTAAAAGCGTTGGGATTCGCTTCGACGCGAGTTTGAATCCCGTGACGGAAGATGATCGTATGCGAAAGGTCTGTTGAACGTCTCATCAGTGCACGTGGTTCACGTAAGCAGTGCTTACGGCTTCCTCCACCAAACATCTCCACGCACGGGATTTGAACCTGCGTCTTGGTGATCAGAAATGCTTAGCTCCAAGCGTTTTCCTAAACGATTGAGCTAACCGGGCACCCCAGCTGACGGGCATAATTTGACAGACATAGTTAACTAGGATAGGATATCATATATATCCCGCGGGAGAGAAAAGCCGAGAATACAGCTTAACCATATGGCCACGACCACTTGTGCAGATACCAGTTCCGAATTGGGGCGAAGGTTTTTGGCAGTTTTATAAAACCGAAAATATGTGCCGAAGCCGCTCGAAAAATTAACGAGTTACTTTGCAAAACATGGCAAAATTTTAGCTGAAAACATGCCGTTGATATAAAATGGTCATAAAACGGCAATGCACGGAAAATTACGCCGAAGGCACGCGAAAAAACTAACGATTTTCCGCTGCAATTTCATAGCTTTAGGGTACTTCGAATATTACAATGTTCGCTTCCTCCTTTAGTAACTCAAACTTACCCATGCCCAGGAGTTGTTGTTAAATCTCACCAAACTTCAAAATAGGGTTTTTTAAAGTACAACTCCGTTACAATGAAGCTAACCAGCTAGCAGGATTATACAGACGTCTGGTATGTATAAAAGATTAATTTCATGACAGACAAACAAACTCTCGATGACATTATTTACACAAAAATGTGGTTTTATTCGAATTGATGACGCGACACAGGTATGGCTCATAATTCACAAAACAGAATTTTTTATCAAGTATATGCATAAGCCATATGGTGTGTTAATTTGCCAATGCTTCGGTATCTAAATAAATAGTGAATTTTACGCCTGCCAAGATTTGATACTTTCCACCGCCAATGTACTCCCATTCGGAAATAATCATCTCATTTGTACAAAGAGTTGTCTAAGTAAGGCCTACAACGTGGCCATAACTATGCGGGTTTGAACCCCTAAGAAATATGTTCACGATCGACGAACGAAAATAGGATTTAATGAAAAATACACGCGGGGTGCCCTTGGGCGAGGTAATGTAACCCACAGCCTTGGGACGATGCTCGATAACCTCATCGGTTCCTCATATGTTCCACAAGAGATGGAATAGCAAGTTGCAAGATAAATCTCATAACCAGATATAATTGAAATCATTGTTAATTGCATACTGCAAAATAAAGTCCATTTCATTAAATTTATGAACGAACAGGCGAAAAAACTTCCAATCGTGTGATGCGTACTTGCATCGAAACTTGAAGCAGAAAAAAAGAGGTTGGAAGTGGTTTATTCAACCAGAGCAAATACCAATCACTGCTCTTACTTGCAGCAGTTTTTTCACTTAACAGTGCGGTTGGTGGTGCTATAATTTGTACTGTTCTACTATCTCTTTGCCCCTTTGTAGGGTTATTTTAAGTGCTGCTTTCGGCCTTGTCGGAATTGGATTTTTAATGAATAAAGAACAAAGAAAATGTAATTCATTTTCAGTAGATTAAAAAAATCATTTATCGAGGTGCCGAGCGACATCAAAAACAAAAGAAACCGGTTAACGACCGCTATTATGGCAAAGCATTTCATAAAATGTAAAACCACGGACAACTGTGTCCTAAGCTTTTTACAAAGAAGTATATCGCTCAGTTGGTTGCTATAAGTCGCCTTAAAAAAATAAAAAAGGATATGATTATTTTTTCTAGTACATTATAATGATTATTATATAAGTAAATCCTCATTGTATCGAATGAAATTATTGCTCAAACCAGTCAGATATATATTGTGCGCGCATGGTTTTGTTAAACTTGAGTAATTGATGGATCCCACCCTCGGGGCGTGGTCCATCGGTGATTCACGCTCGACGAAGTAAAATTTCTGATTCGAAAAATCTTTGTGCAATCACAAAAATTAGTCAAATCACTCGAATCGGACATTTGTAACCTTTCGTCTCGCTTGTTCTAACTGTTTGTTAATCTTCACCTTTTCTTTGAATTTCCAGAGTAAGACCCTGTACCAGAGGCTACTTACAGGCAAACAGAGTTCCACCTTGGATTGAGTGGGTGGGCATGGGAGCAACGTGTCGAACTTGTCTGGAATCGAACCCGAGATCGCTACCATCTACAATATTACGAAGGCGAATGAACATACATACATTGAATCTAAACGTGTCTTCTAGTGGTCTCTGATAAATCGCGCCCAGCACTGACTCATGTTTGACACGCTGGCATCACAGGTTGAATATCTCATGTCCCGGCGTGTCAATTCATGCCCGCCACTCAACCCCGGGTGAAATAAGGGTAGGCTAAGCTGAACTGGATAGACAAAATTTTTCCAACAACTCTAACTCCATTTGTTTATAAATGGTCACCGGTGCAGGGCCTTGGTCAGGGCGATTCACTCCAATAAGTGGCTATAAAGAGATCTTCAACCTGCAATAACAACATGATAACCAATAGGCAATCAATCCCACCAATCATTACACCAGCGAATGGTCAGCTGTGGAAAATGGACAAAACCTCAAATAAGATTTGAAAACACGGATAACCCTAAAATCTTCAAAATTGTACTGTGTTGGTCTGTTACACTGACAAAAAATAATAATGGACATTTGCAAGTTTTTACAAGGATTTTTTTTATAGCCACTCATTTGAGCGGATCACCCTGAACAAGGCCTTATACAACCGACAATTATAGATGAACATATTTAGTTTTGTTGGAAAGATATGGTTATACCTCTTTTAATGTTTGGTTAAAAATATAGTAAAGTGTAAATTATTGGTACTGACACTGGGAAATGTTAGGAGATTTAAAACTGAAGCTGAAATAAAGGTTGAATGTCAAAAGTGACATTAATTTGTCAATGTCAAACGCTCAGAGACCGGTACCATTTCCCAACTGATGTCCATCTGTGACGCATTCTTGTCAAAATAAAATTTCTGATTAGGAGACTGGGACAAAATTTAATCCAAGCATGGGACGTAGCAGAGCTGTCATAAATCTACCAATCAATAGCGTATTTGAAGGGGAGGGAATAGGCTGCCACGGTTCCCCTTCTTGACCAAGTACTTTTAAACGTAGGATATCTTAATTTTTTCCTGCAGTAGTTAAAACACTTATTTGACCCAATTTCAACTTTTTTTGATATAGGCTTCAATAAAAACGCTATTTGAAGTTTATATATATGTTTTCATAATTAGCCTTAGTGGTAGTTTTAATTGTGCAAAGCCGATATAATTCAATTCATTGAACTAATCACTATACCGTTATGTAATGCGAGTTGAGTTAATTCCTATCCCATCCTAAGTGTAAAACATAAGTTGGAGAAAGGTGAAGCCAAGAAATATAACATGAAAGATCTAAATAAAAACCGATCAAAATATTCTGCGAAACACTGCTGCATTATTTTTACATACGCCACTGACGAAATTTGTTGCAGTCAGATAATTTTTGTCGAAACAATTTTTGACTGGGATAGGACATCATTTTTATCTTACGGGAGATATAATCATCGTTCCCCACGCGATTTGAACCTGCGTCCGGACGATCAGAAATGCGTAGATCGAAGCGTGTTCCCAACGATTTACCGATTGAGCTAAACCGGGCACCCCAGCTGACAGGGCATAATTTGACAGACATAGTTAACTAGGATAGGATATCATATATATATATATATATAAATATATATATATATCCGCGCGGGAGAGAAAAGCCGAGAATACAGCTTTAACCATATGGCCACGACCACTCGTGCAGATACCAGTTCCGAATTGGGGCGAAGGTTTTTTGGCAGTTTTTATAATACCGAAAATATGTGCCGAAGCCGTTTCGAAAAATTGACGAGTTATTTTGCAAAACATGGCAAAATTTTAGCTGGCTGAAAACATGCCGTTGATATAAAAATGGTCATAAAACGGCAATGCACGGAAAATCGAAGGCACGAGAAAAAAACCAACGATTTTTCCGCTACAGTTTTATAATTTTAGGGGGACCCAAAAATATTACAATGATCGCCCCCCAAATCCAGTAACTCAAACTTACCCATGTCCCAGAAGTTGTCGTTTTCAAATCTCACCAAACTTCAAAATGAGGTTCTTCAAAGTACAAGTCCGTTACAATGAAGCTAACCAGCTAACAGGATTAAACAGACGTCTGGTATGTATAAATGATTAATTTCATGACAGACAAACAAACTCTTGATGACATTATTTACACAAAAATGTGCTTTTATTTGAATTGATGACGCGACCCATATATGGCTCATACTTTACAAAAAAAGAATTTTTTTATCAAGTATATGTATAGGCAATATAATGAGTTAATTTGTTAAATGCTTCGGTATCTAAATAGTGTATTTTTCGCCTGCCAAGATTTGATACTTTCCACCGCCAATGTACTCCCATTCGGAAATAATCATCTCATTTGTACAAAGAGTTGTCTAAGTAAGGCCTACAACGTGGCCATAACTATGCGGGTTTGAACCCCAAAGAAATATGTTCAAGATCGACGAACGAAAAAGGATTTAATGAGCAATACATGCGGGTTGTCCATGGGCGAGGCACTGTAACCCACAGCCTTGGGACGATGCTCGATAACCTCATCGGTTTCTCATATGTTCCACAAGAGATGGAATGGCAAGTTGCAAGATTATTCTCATAACCAGGTATAATTGCAAACATTCTTAATTGTGTACTGTGAAATAAAGTTCATTTCATCTCATTTATGAACGAACAGGCAAAAAAACTTCCGATCGTGTTATGCGTACTTGCATCGAGACTTGAAGAAGAAGAAAAAAAAGGGTTGGAAGTGGTTTATTCGCCCAGAGCAAATACCAATCACTGCTCTTAATTGCAGCAGTTTTTAATTGAAGAGTGCGGTTGGTGGTGCTATAATTTGTACTGTTTGTACTATCTCTTCGCCCCACTGCACCTCTGCGCGGTGCGTTCCATCAACACCCCATATTTGTCCAAAAAAGTCAATTTTGGCAAATAAAATTACTGTCGAAGGCCAGTGATTTTGTTGCATTTTTTTGTCACGGTGGAGGAAATAGTGTAGGCGTTGGTAATTAATTTTGCAGTATATCTTCGTCGCAGAAGTTGGCGTTTAATCGCTGCCTCGGAACTTAGTGGGAATTTTAGTGAAAAAAAAGTGTTTATAGAAGCGATCCGGATTCAAGATTCGGTGGGATTCGTGATGACATGAAAAAGATTTACTCTAAAAACGCATTTTAAATTTTTTCTATGAAGTTCTTTGCCATACCAGTGGTCATCATCTAGTATGTTTTACGTGCTGCCTAAAACAAATAGTGGGTAGTTCGGTGGTGGGCAGATACAACCCTCTGCACCCTACTAAAACGGAAGAATCAAACAGTTTTACAACCAAAATGATTTTTATTTATCGACTAGATTTGTCCTGACGAACTGATATAGAACATGCGTGTTTTCACATTCGCCCAGAGCAGATACTACTCACCAATGTCTACTATAATCTATAGTAATTCAGATATACTGGCATATATAAATTATTCCAATATCACAAGTGAGTTTTAATTTGTGATTAAACGCCAACTATGTAGCATGGACTATTATACCAAACACAAATCTAGCATGGACCAAAGAGTATCACGCGTAGAAGGTGCGATTCATCTATGGCTCTCATAATCGATCTGTATATATTCTGCACGAGATTTGAGAATATATTTCTGGATATACAATATGCTCCCAAAGCACACGAATTTTTTAGCTTAATTCTCACAATTTATTGCTAATTATTAATTTATTTAGGAAATTATTAAATCTGCAGTATTTTTATCGTATTTTTGCTGCCTTTGTATGAGTATTCGTGGACAAGATTATAAACCTATTTCTCGTGTGAAAGGGGTTTCAGTTTAGATTGGTTATGACGATTTAGGACAACGTCGAGAGGAAGGGTGGGCAAAACCGAATCATTTAGAATTCAAATCTGGTTCGGATGATTGGAATGGAAATTTTCATATTTTAACAAAAAAATCCAATCGATTTTGGTCAAATTTCACCAAAATCGATAGCATTTTTTTCGTTAAAAATTTTGAATATTACTCCCCTTAACAAGCTTTTGGTTCCTATCGTTGATTCGAATAAATTAAGGTTCGAATCACAGAGTTAAATTTTTCAAGCTCTAGTTGTGGGGTGAGGGTGGTAATTTCAGAAGCCAATCGATTTGCTAATCCAGGCAAACCACTCAACCCGGGGTGCAATAGCTTCGATAGGCTCGGTCAAACCGAGAAGTTAAAATATCTTTCCAATATTGCACACCCCAGTAATGCTAATGATTTGCTAGGGCGATCCTCTCAACAAAATTTCCGCGCGGCTTCGAGTGAAGATACTACCATCTGACTGGTGGACAATTGTGCGCCATTTTCGTATTTCCACCTCATCGAATTGAGGTTAAGAATGAGGTTCTCTCCCAATCAATGATTTCATTTTGTCAAGCATGCGCCACAGATGGACCGCGTCCGATCGACGCGACCCATCAGTAACACATACTTAACAAAAGTTCTCTTGACGAAAATTTCCGATTGAGTGACTATGGTAAATAGTTTGCGTGGCAACTGGGAAAGCTTTTATCAATTACGTCTGCTTATATGAGGAGAAAATAGAACTGCAGTGGCTGATACAGGGTTAAAATCAAACTTAAATCTTCCCTCCGTATGTGCGTGCTTGAGGTCGTAATACACGCTTGCCAAGGTCGTGTTTTTTTTTTTATTAAACCTTGCGTTTTTACGCTAGTGCAACGCTGCGCATGCTTTTGTTTACGTTTTCCAACGCAACGGAACAGTTTTGCTATGTCAGCTAACGGAGTGTGCTTGTTTCGTTGCGTACCTTTGTGTGGTTTGGGATAGCATAGGATTTCATTTTCATGTGGAAGGAGAAAGCAGCCGAGAGCAAGTCTTAACTATATGATGAACCACGACCAGCAGTTTCGAAGTCGGGAATGAGGTCTCTAACCATTTACAGATTTTTTCATGAGCATGGACATGATTTGGTGGAAAAAGCCGAATCGTGAACCACCGTGCGTCGGCGATCCTTTCGGATGTAGTCATCTCAAACGACAATCCCGACCATAATAGTTTATTTTGTTGAGCGTTTTAGTAGCGCGATTTATCTGTGACTCATTTGGCCCTACCTACTAGGTACCTCTCGTATTAAAAACTATGTAAAGGTTATATTTTTAATAGGCTATTCAAGCATTTTAACCTCCAAAACTATTAAAAATATCTTAAAAGTAGCCAAGCAGTTATAATCTAGTTAACCTGTTTTGCAAACCAAGGTGCTACCTAGTTTCAAAAGTGAAGCAAGATTACCTAGTAATACTTTACCCAGTTTTGTGATGAATTCGTTTTTTTTTCTGGTCGGGGATGCGTGCTCAGGTCCCCAATAATATTCGCGCCAGTTTTAGAAGTGTCCCCTTGTCATTGGTTGTTGGATGCTCTCTCTCAATGCCCCCTAAGATTTTGTAATTTCATTCTAAAATATCTTTAAAACAGGCAAAAGTCGAATAATTTGCTCCCAAAACGGTGCAGAAGGAGTAAAAAAATCGCACGTCTTCGCGCACAAGATTATTATAAAGAGAAGATGGGCTTTCATTTGTGTGCCATCTTCCGAATTGGACACCTTTCGCCGTTAATGCGGGTGGATGGTTGCTATCCACAACTCAACTATTGCATAGCTCAGATTACAGTAATTCTTGTAGGTGTTCGTTAACCCAGAAAGGCATGGTGGCAGAATTTTTCCGGATGAACAAAAAGGTGCAAAGACTTTGATCCTTTTTTGTACAGTGTTGTTGATCTCAAGCACTTGAAATCAACATTTAAACCTTCTAGCCGCAAATGTATCATGAAATATTGTTTATTTGTAAATTTTCTACTGATGGAACCCATTTTCTTCGGGTGTCTGAGTAGCAGAGTAACTGGCATTCTGTCAGCTGGGTTCAAAAAATTAACACATTTCGATTCATTATTGCGCAGTTTCTTTATCAAGATCTGTCAACTCGCAATTAGGGCTGGGCAAAAACCGAATCATTTGTAATTCGAATCGGATCGAATCACTAACTCCATGTAAATAACAAATCTTGTTTTTTAGTATTACAAGTTTCCCCCATTGTGAGAAGCATAAAATTTATAGTTTATTGTACATTTTCAATTTATATGCACTATCCAAAGGCAACAATTTTCATATTTTAACCAAAATCGATTGCATTTTCTCATTAAAAATTCTAGTTCTTTTACCAAGTTTTTGTTCCTATGAACGATGCACTATTGATTCGAATTGCCCAGCCCTACTAGCAAATGCACTGAATCTTGGCCCACTGAATGGCCAGTGTAACAGCCAGTGGCCAGTGTAACAGCGGCCACTTACAGATACACAGGGTTAGGGTTGCTGGAAAGATATGATTTTTTCCTGCTCAGCTTACCCAAGTTATTACACTCCGGAAACATTGAAATGTGACCAATCCATTACTAAAAACGGGTGCTACGAATTTACCACAAGCACAGAAGCAACAAATTATGTCTCTATAACATATTATATTGATTTAATGTGAAGCGAAAAAAGAAAGGACCACATAACAGTAAGAATCATGCATACAGTAAGATAAGATGAGCAAATATATACATAAGCAAAATTCAAATATCAATATCAGGCCATTAATAGCCTAATTAGGGCCGTGAATCAGGAATAGAGTTTTCTTTCATTATGAAAACAACTTGAGGCTGAAAATTATCAACAAAATTTATGTTGCACGGCAAATTTGATACTCCCTGTGGTCCTTGGTCAGATTGAATTCAATAAAAAAAAGTTCAAATTTTACATCTATTTTCAAAATTCTCGCAAAATATCTTGGACGATTTTCTGTAAATTTTCTTAAAATCAGATTAAGGATTCAATGTACCTGCTCAGAATGATTTTTAAATAATTGTTTAAAATTACAGAATCTCCCAAAAATAAAATGCTGCTTCTTACAGGGCCTTATTACCCAAAGAAAAACGTCAATATATAAAGAATGGATTCGGATAATTTTGTGCTCATATTCTTCAACACACCCAGGCCTACATTCAACATAATAAATTTCACACAATTTTTTCCATATATAGCGTATATATTACAAATAATCATCTCTACCAACATAACATTAGTAATAATGGATATAGACTATGAACGCCAATAATATTGAACATTGTGGCCGATTCCGTCATATCAAACATTTCCAGCCGATAATGAAGACTGATATAATAGGTATAATTTTAAATCAATAACTTGCTTCAACAGAAGTTATATTTTATCAAGCATGCGCCACAGATAGGTCGTGCCTAAGAGAAACGATTCATCATCAACTCAGTGAGGCAGAATCATAGTTTTCTTCAGGTGTCTGAACTAATCATGTAATTTTCTTCGGGAGAACAAAAAGGTAAGGTTGGTTATTACCACACAAAAAAAGTCATTGAAAATCCTCTAGCCACAGATTTAACATGGAATAGTGTCCACTCCCCCAGATTTTATTCATTTCGAACCATTTTTCTTTGAGGGTCTACGTAGAGGAGTAACAACACATGTTCAAAATATTTCTGGTTGGGTATAAATTAAAAATATATCAGCAATCCAAAAGTGGTAATACCTCTGCCAGCAAATTTTAGCTTACATATGTTTTATCAAGTATGAGTCAATGATGGATCGTGCCGCCAAGGCACGGGCCATCTGTGGCTCATGCTTGACAAAATTAAATGTCTGATTGGGACAGCAATGAATAGAAATAATAAGAAAGGAAATTCGATGGGAGGATAACAACTTCAGGAAAATAATTTTAGGAAGACGACAAAATTGTATAAGAAAAAGCATTTTCTGTAGGTCTGTGAAAAATATTCGATTCAATTTAAGATTTGAAAAAATTCTGCCCGCTCGACCACTGCACTTTATTATAGTCGTTCAATCATCTTGGCGATATTTTCTACTCAAGAGTGCAGTTGATGGATATTCATTTTTTTTACAGCCACTTCTGGGAGTGAATCACCCTGGACCGGCAGCCACTTACTTATAGATGGAAAGGGTTAAAATTAGTTTACCCAAGTAATTACACCCTGGGTTGAGTGGTGGGCATTTTGTACTGCCCTTTTGCAACTTAAGTGGTTGTTAGTTGGTTTCTTTCAAGCCCTGCTTCCGGCCTTGCTTAGAAACAAAAAAATTTGAATTATATCGACTAAAAACTCAAAATTGATCAGAAGCCAATATCGGTGGACTCTAATCTTAACATCAAGACTATACATAAATTATTTATGTATATAGAATTGCTCAAAGCAACTTTTCTCGGCGTAGAGTATAATTTCAATTATAAAAAGGATTTTGGACCGTCATAACTATGTAAGAAGTTGAAAATTTGCTCTATAGAAAAAAGCAATATTGTTTTGTACAAATCTGAGCATTATGGTATTATTTTCATCATCATAAACAGCTATAAAATCCTCGATAATTCAAAAACAGTGAATGATAGATGACCCAATTATTTAGTAATAAATATCTCAATACTATGGTTTTTACATTTAAGCTATTTGAAACATTAAGCGTTTTAAACATTCAAAAAAAGCATATAATTGTAAGAAACAGAATTGTGTTTTCCTTTGGTCGCCAGAATCAGCCATGAGTTGCTTCAGATGCAGCAAAAAAAAATCATAATCACCAACATCGTTATTTTATAACAGTGCGAGGTGCGAGACACACATATTAAACATCGAGTAGGTGGAAAGATGATAACAAGAACATAAGATTCCAAACAAATCAAATATCTTAATATATATATATTATTTTCGTGAGTCAAATATTCAAAATGGTCGATTTTTTCAGTGTTCAAATGCAGTATATGACATATGCTGCTAGATTGCCGTCAATTTTCTTTATTATAACTCGTCACATGTCGAAAATTTCAAGTGTTCTTGTTTCAACTTTTTCTATCATGGTATAATTAAGACATATGATCAGCTTTCCTCTCCAGCAAGATAAAAATGATATCCCTCTCCTGAGCATACCATCAATATCTCCTGTATGCAGTCCCAATACTTGACATGCTGTGCACATTTGCCTGTTTCCATAGGTCAGTGTTAGAGGTTGAGAACTGTGTATCTCGCTTTTTTGTTTGGCTGCAATATCCCATGGAATCCTTCAACAGACCGGTAGACAACTTTTATTTTCCTGAAAAGAAGTTTGGGAAACTTCAGAAATAATACATTTTCAAACGTGTAGCACAGATGAACTAAGCCTTGTAAATATTCAGGATTCCATTTTACCCTGCAGGAGAGGAAAGCCAAGAATATGGCTTAACCATGTGGTGAACCTCAGCCTCTTAGGCAGACACCAGTTCCGAATTAGGTTTGAAGGTTTCTGCTCAACAGTTTTCTTCATTTTCTTTTTACATGGACTTGGTTGATGGAGGAAGCTGTAAGCAGCACTTACATGAGCCACTGCGTGTTGGTGAGTCGTCAAGCAGAACTCCCATATTTCATCACCCTCACAGGATTGTACCCTAAGTCGGAATGATCAGAGATGCATACTTCGGCGTGTATTCTCACACTTCACCAATCGATTGATTCAACGGGGCATCACCGGATGCAATTGACATACCGAATGGAAATATATAATTGTTGGAAACTTTGTTGAGTGTGGGCAGATACTACAGTACACTTTGTCATAGTTTAGTTCTGTAAGATATATATTTCTATTTCTAGCTTTAGTGCACTTGCGTGCTTTGGTTAGTTGGTTTACTTTAAAGTCTTCTTCCGACTGTATTCAGAGCAACGAATCTTTTCACTTTGAGTCCCAAGTCAAGTTGAGTCAAAGAACATGCGAGTTGTGAGTCGAGCGCTATTCGTACAAAAATTAAAATTTGGAGTCTCGAGTCAAGTAGAGTCGGTGGAATTTGAAGTCGCAAGTCAAGTCCTGCATTTGTGAGTTACCAGTTGAGTCACGAGTCGATTCATAATTCCATTGCATCAGCAAAGATAGATTAATCTGGCACTTATCACTCAGTACCCACTTAGAATCATCATTAATAAGTAGACGAACATTGATTTTACAATCTTTCTGAAAAGAGCATTATTGAGGAGATTTACGCTGTGGCAGACGTGCTTTCTTTTTCAAGAAGTATTTACAGACACTGGCTAACTTCCTACACATCTCGTGTGCATTGTTTCAAATGGAGTCAGGATACTTAGGTAAAACGAATCAGCCATTGAAAAGGATGACACTAGTCTCCCTAACTCTGAAATCCAGAGTGGATTTCAATAATAGGAAAACATGCTGGATTTCCTCCAACTTACTTGATTTTGCATCGAGTTCAATTCTTTCTGAATACAATCGAAGGAAATTAGGTCATATAGTCTGTGTACAATTCCTCAGTGACGAAAGGAAGCATTGCAAGGACGTTGTTGATTTCATATATAGGGAATATCTGTGAAGCCTGTAAATAGACATTTGGGGCAAAGTTAATACATTGTAATGATGAGATCAATAAATAAGATCGATAAAATTGAGCTCAGTGACAGTTCACTTAAGGTTTTCTAAAATTTCAATATAATACCGTTTGAGAAAAATTTCCACAAACTTTTAGAGCGAAATTGTTTTCTTGAACGCACTTTTATCGTTTTTGCGGCCGAAAATAAAGGTAAAAAAGGATTTGTAATAAAATCTAATTCAATTTTTTCATATATCCACAAGATTTAAGACCTTCCAATGCCATTGGTCCATATGGATCCCTCGTGCTATATGTTTTGGTTACTAATGCTATTCTACATGCAAGAGGTTGCTGGAGGCCAAAGTCTTCACACCCTTTGCCGCCTGCATGAGAGGTCGTGGTTCGCCATATGTTTAAGCTGTATTCTTGACTCTTCCTCTCCTACAGGACAAAAATGAAATCCCATCATGTTCTAGTTAAGTTTAATTTTGCTTTCGAATTTCAAGCTCAAGCATATGGTAAGCCAAGACTTTTAAGTAAGACTTAACACAATGTTGGCCACTCCTGCTACTCGAAGACACAACCCGAAAAAAATAGGTTGTACCGGAAAAGAATTTAGCAAATGGGCGATATGCCCATTGAAGGAATAAAAATGCCCCCTTTTTTTGAGTTTGGTTGTAGCCAAACTGTACAAGAGGATTCAAACTATGATCAGGATAACAACTTACCCTCGATGTTATATCAGAGAACATTAACAAACGTTTGATCTGAAAAATAAATGAAACTAGTTCAATACAACACCGGTTAAGTATGAGAAAGACGCAACATATTATAGAAAACTTCAGAATATCCCTAACATATTTCCTGGCGTGTTGCAAGAGGCGATTAAAAGAAAACAAAGAAGAGGGTGAATAGTTTTGCCATCACCCAGGGCAAATACCACTCACTGCACTGCTACTTCGACATGGCAGTTCTGTCCCCATTTGGAATGTTATAGGTGTTGATTCTGGCCAGACTGACAAAATGTCAGCCACTATCTAACTACTTAGACACCCGGACTGATTTCATATAAAAAAAACTGACAAATAAGTAACACTTTTTGATATATATCTTGCAAGAAATGTCTTTTTTGAGTGTCGTGACTGTAATTAAACCCACAGAAAAAAGAGCGTGGACGCTTTGGACACCCGAAAAAAATAACATTTTTATCACCCTACTTGCCGTTTTGCTGAAGTGACTTCAATAAAAAAAAAAAACAAGGCGTCATTTAATGAGCCTGAACTGACCAATTCCAATATGTGGCATTGGGAAATTATAAGTTTAACTTGACAATATGATTATTTAAAAAGCGCAAAAGCCAATTACAAAGATCACATCTTGAAAATTCAAAATCAAAGAGCCAAGGCGATGCAGTGAAAAGTATAGTATTTTAATGAATATGTTAACCAGGCTTATGCATATTTCTTCAACTGGGGTCACATTCGCGAACTGGAATCCTGTCCTAGGAATCAAGATTTGGATCTTATAGAAATCTCTTATTCATGCTTACCTTAACATTCCGCAGCTCAAAAATTGGTGGAAATACGTCCCAATTTTCAATTGTACAGTAAAATTTTTCAGTAATTTTAAAAACCGAACAATGGCTGACAACAGAAGCGACTGCAAAGCAATCACTTCTCGTCAAGTCAGGGGGGGGGGGTCCAACCAAGATCGATTTCTGTAAACGATGACTTAATGAGATCTGCAGCCCCGTCACCACATTCATTGAGAGCGTGAATAACTTCAAGGAGTTCTTTTTCTTGAACTTTGACAAAACCTTTGAATATTCTTTTGAAACCATCCCGGCTTTGATCAAATATTTTAGACTTGACAGTAAAAATTCTTTTTTTTTCTTCCAAACTATCATCTGAGGAAAAAGATTTCTTATTCAGCACAAGCTGCTGGAGATTCAACATATACTACATATCTTTAAAAATCAAGTTTAAGTTTTTTTTTTAGTTCAGTGGATCACCCTGAGAAAGGAACTGTACCAATGGTCTAGCGTTGTCGGGAAGTCATATGCTTCCTGTTTCAGTCGCGTCCTACACACTGGGTTGAGTGGTTGTCATGGGTTAATGGATCAGACTTGAAGCAGATATTTTCAATCTGTGATACCAATGTGTTTACCATAAGATGACTGAATATTGTTTTCTTTAGGGAAAGTTCCAAGCCATCATGTTATTTTCTGAATTTCTTATTATTCTCTCATCATCTTAATATAAAGGCCTTTGATAAAACTATCAACACTGCTACTTTATAGCAGTATTGATAAATTTGCCTTTTTAACAGGCTTGCTGATGATAGACAACCTAAATGAGACATTTCAATCTCTGAATGATACAGCCTTTTTAGTGATTTTTCCTCTGACAGGGCACCGTATTAGGTGTCTGCGTAGCAGAGTAGCTGACATTTTGTCACTCTAGAGGGGTTTGTTGATATTTATATGTTCTAACGATATTTGTTAATTTATCACACTTGATAAAAAAATTGCTTCAATAATTTAGATAATTGATAAAACTTACACACCTCTCTTAGAATCCCTACTTCTGATTCAACTCCCACAGTTAGGCATTGAGTTTTTTGGTTCACAAGTAACCCGCACAAGATCCTGCGAACAACACAACTCAATGTGGTTCATTCACAGATTCAGACACAAACTTTCTGAATTCTCTCAAAGACATTTCAGCAACGTAAAGTGCAGTCAGGGCTTCTTGCAGGGATTGATGCTGCATCAGGAATACGAAATGACCTTCCACAAGCTTTTGATTGTTTCCCATAGACCCAGGTATTGGAATGAGAATATCTTTAAAAATGATCCAATCGTTAGGCCGTCCGGTAAATCAGATTTTGTGAAAGTAACTTTCTTGTTTTTTGTGCCGTTGTATGACATCTTTTTCAGTTTATGAATGACGTCGTAGATGGTTAATCCTGTTTTAGTTTGATCTGTCGTGATGTGCTCAGACTTGAAAGCATCTTGAAGGACTAACATGAGAATTTCAGTCAATGTTTCTGGTTTTTCATTTTTGAACTGAAGAAGAACTGACACAGTGAAGATAAGGAACATTGGTATCGCGAGCAGAGAGAGAGTAACGAAGGTGATTTTTGTTTCGAGATGATTCATCATTTCGTCAGCTCGTTCCCCACTGAAACCTCTCACTAAATTCTCTCTAACGTTTTTCTTTGTTTAAATCCTGCAAAGCGATAACTTTCTGAGGTCGCGCTTTTCCCTCAAAGTACCTAATAACATGCTCTCGTGATGAATAGAGAATAAGAATGCCGGGGATTAATTTTCCAGACAGAAGACTATTCAATATCATCTTGGGATCAGCTTTTTTGTGATGGTTGGTGATTTTACCAGGTTTCCCATAGATTGTCAGGCGACGAGTATTGATCAGCTCCATCAAGGGCGAGGAGAAATTTTTGAAGGATTTGCCTTGATCCACTCAATTGCTTTCTCAATTACTTCAGGACTCATCAGATCCAACTGTCCAAAACAAAAACTCTCCGAGCGAAACTTTATTATTTGTTTCCAAATCTCTAAAATTCATGTGATGAACAACCTCAATATCCCCAAGAGATGAAATTTCATTATTTAAAACTGCTTTAACGAATCTTTTCAGCATTTCTGTTTTTCCATAACCCGCCGCACCTATTAATGATATTCTTTTTACAAATTGTTGGAGATAAAATTCGTCAAAGCCACATTCATTACCTCGTTGGTGTTTGAGTTTGTTGACTGAAAACCAATTTTCAGGTTTGTATTCACTTTCTTTGACTGTTGTTTCATAATAAATTTACTTCTGTTGTTGCTGGACTGACTTTAGAATCACTTGTTGCCAGATTCTTCACACCAACGAATCAGGTTTGCGTTGTTATTTGTTGCAGAATTAACGATTTTTTTTGAATTCTTGTATTTCACCTGTAATGGCGATGACTTGAATATTAGAGCATGGACGTTTTGAAAAAAACATTAGATTCGATAGAACAAGTGAGGTGCAGGGGGAGATGGAATCTGGTTTTGATCGTGTTTCTAGAACTTTCTCTACTTTCATTGGACCTGTATCTATAATTATTTGTCTCAGGTAATAAACAGCATTTGATTAATTAGGCCTTGTAGTTTCGGGACTTTAGAACAGTCCTAACATATTTCCTATTGTCATAAGATCCTGACAAAAAGGAAACAATAAAAGGGGTTTCATTGCGGTTTATCATCGACCTGGGGCCAACACGACTTATTGCACTTTACTATGGATGGTTTAGTTCCTTAGAAACGCTGTTGCCAGTACTATTTATCAAGTACCGGTATTCCGAGCTCTTAGCCATTTGATTGGCTGTTAGTAAGACCCTTTTAGGCACTGCTTTTATTCTGCCTTGCTTAAAGCGAACTTTATAAAAAAGAAAAATTGCGAAATTTGAAAAGCTTAATTGAGCATCCTGAATTTAAATACAAGAACTTGTTTTATAAAATGGATTAGTGAGTGATTAGCGGAACAAGATTAGGTAGCTGTGAGCACTATCAATTACACTTTTTAATTGATCCTGTGAAAGATGAAGGATTGAGAACAAGTGACTGACCATATGACAACACACGTAACTCTTAATCAAATGTCTGTTGCCGATTCCAAAGTTGAGATAAGAAGTTTCTGTCCTAATTTTCCACTAATTTTCTAATCTGGGTCTAGTGAAGTTTAGTATGATCTTCCCGAAATGTCATTGAAAAATAAAAACTGGGCAGAATATTCATCAAATCAACTAGGGGGCGCCAATGCTGCAAGTGGCATCTGGCATTGTCTCCCAAAGTTAGGATGACATCGCTTGCAACATGGGAAGTTATTATGGATAATCGAATATATAGTACTAAAATTCATGAGACCTATGTTTCTTGTGCATTGACATTGTTTTGGCAGAGAAAAAACATTACTAGTGGTGGTTATAACGAACGTAGGTTCCAGCAAACCAGCCTATGTGCTTCTTTTCGCAAACCATGAGAACCTGCGCCAATAAAATTGTTTGTATAATAATAAAAAACCAACCAGAATTCCTGGGTTACAGTCCCTCTGTTAGACTGGCTGATCAATGCCAATCTCATCCGCTCTTTCTCTGTGTTTGACGACTAGAGTTTCTGATAATGTTGAATACATCACGATGTCCTGTTGCTTTGGATGACCGCAATTCTATTGGGCGGTATTGCGTAAGCTCCTTGTGGTTCTCTCTATTGGTAAAATATGATAAATACCCAATATTTTAGTAGTAATTTATTATGCAAACCTTGGAAAATTTGATTGTCAGATCATAAATTGTAATGATATTCAAAAAATATAGGTCTTCGTTACGAGTTACGACCCCAGTAATTCGTGTTGTTAGAGACGTTAAAAAGATTAAGCCGAAACGTGCATTCCTCAACTCTATCAAATTACTAAAAAAATTTGGATAAAATTGTGAAAAAATGACGATTTCGACATGCCTTCGGCATAACTTTTCATTTCGCCATTATCATGAACTGAACTAGAAAGGTCCTAGCATATTTTCGTTATATCAAATGGTATTCTAAAATTCAATCTGACATCTTCAGAATCATCATTATCACTTTCTTTCAGGAAATTATCAACCAGTTGCCAGATATTTCTGCTGTTGCTATTTTACATCTAAAAAATAGAAAAATATTAAGATGCAACTTAAAATGTCAATGATGTCATAATTGGCAGATAATATTAAGCATAATAAAATAGTGGTACATCATTATATTCACAAAAGTGTTGTTTATTATTACATTAAGAATAGAAGCGCTAACTGCACTCTACTGATAAAATTTAGGTTTAAAATTGAATTATTTTTTGCTTAGAGTGAATGTTCTGATTTTTCTTCTCGAGTAGCTGTCCCTCTTTGCTATAGCAGTGGTCACTGATTTCCTTCGTTCACAGCTAATCGACACTATTTTTGTGTGCAAAAAAACAATGAAATTAAGCGGAACTCAGAACTAAATGGTACCACTGCTGTCAGTATGTTACTCACAACAGAAACAAACTCCTGTACAGTAAAGCATGAAACTATAAGCGAGACAGTGGGCCAGTGGGCTTAGAGGAAAACCAATGACAATTTAAGTGACAAAGAGCTATTTTAAAATCCTGTGGTGCCAGTATCTGCACTCCATGTAAAATAATCTCAAATTTGCTTCCTTTTAGCCACCAGTTAGACACACACAAAAAGGAATAAAAGCGACCTAAAAAGCCTGCACCTAATGTTTTGCACATCAACCCTCACCATTTCTGTGTTTCCAACGCCAGAGCATTTCAAGATTTCTTTCTTCTGCTGATTTATGATCTTCAATGATGATTCCGACCTCATATGAACTCAAGCACAAACCTTCTCGAGATATTGCAAATCTTTGAATTGAACCAGAGTTTGTGATCTTCTCTGAGAACTTCAAGAAAAAACATCTTCAAGTCGAGTATCTAAGTGGAAATCGTTGGTGATTTTGGATGGTGGTAAAAAAAGGATTTAATGCCTCTGTCAGCTTTTTGTGACAGAAGATTGTGATGGACTAAAAGGATAGTTCTTAAATAATCTTATAACAAGGCATTTTAAATGGGAGT
>OZ023143.1:17086394-17136525 GCA_963675895.2 Styela plicata | reverse complement strand
GGCGATGCACTTAAAAAATCGCGCCGAAGGCACGCCAAAAAAAACTAACGATTTTCCGCTGTATGATGCTTATAAGTGGTCACCAGTACAGGGTCTTGATCAGGGTGATTCACTCCAATAAGTGGCTATAAAGACATCTTCAACCTGCAATAATAACATGATAACCAATAGGCAATCAATCCCACCAATCATTACACCAGAGAATGGTCAGGTGTGGAAAATGGACAAAACTTCAAATAAGATTTGAAAACATGGATAACCCTAAAATCTTCAAAATTGTTCTGTGTTGGTCTGTTACACAGAAAAAAAAATATTAATGGACATTTGCAAGTTTTTACAAGGATTTTTTTATAGTCACTCATTTGAGCGGATCACCCTGAAGAAGGCCTTATGCAGCCGACACTTATAGGTGAACATAGTTAGTTTTGTTGGAAAGATATGGTTATACCCCTTTCAATGTTTGGTTAAAAGGGGGGGTCCAAACTCCATATCCACCACCAGTACACTGGTACACACAGTTATCTATCTCTGCAAAAGCAGAAAGGGCAAATACAACATGCACATGTACTGTGTACATTGCCAATATACGACCTTAGCTCAACTTAATAAGTATTAAACTATTAATAAGGTTCGAAGCAAGACACAACACTCAACAAAACATTCCATATAAATCTGAACCCATATAGTAAAGTGTAAATTATTGGTACTGCCTCTGGGAAATGTTAGGAGATGTAAAACTCAAGCTGAACTACCTGAAATAAAGGCATTCTTGACAAAATAAAATTTCTGGTTAGGAGACTGTGACAAAACTTAATCCAAGCATGGGACATAGATGAGCTGTCATATATCTACCAATCAATAGCGTATTTGAAGGGGAGGGAATGGGCAGCCATGGTTCCCCTTGTTGACCAAGTACTTTTAAACGTAGGATATCTTAATTTTTCCTGCAGTAGTTAAAACACTTATTTGACCAATTTCGATATTTTTAATATAGGCTTCAATGAAACGCTATTTGAGGTTTTTATATATTTTCATAATTAACCTTAGTGTTAGTGTGCAAAGCCGATGTAATTCAATTCTTTGAACTAATCACTATAATGTTATGTACTGCGAGTTGAGTTACCAACATAATATCAAGTCCTTATATTTTCATTGTGATTTTTATCATTCGAGTCCAATAAGATTTATCGCTCTTGAATTTGATCAAACAAAATTTGAGTTAACTCTCTGGGTAATACTTCTGCATTCTTCAAATATAATTATGGGTGGCCGGGTTAGTTCAATCGGTAAATCGGTGGGAAAATGCTTCGGGCTACGCAGCTATGATCGTCAGTACGCAGGTTCAAATCCCGCGGGGAAGGTGATTATATGCGAGAGATCTGTTGGACGTTTCATCGGTGCACGGTGGTTCACATAGGCACTGCTTAGGGCTTCCTCCACCAAACACCTCCACGCACAGAAATAAAAGAGAAATACGAGCCAAAATCCTACACGCCGATTCGCTCGTGCGTGATGAAAGAATTCTGACAGGAAAAACTACTAAAACAGCAGTTTGTTGCCACAGGCACTCAAAAGTGACATTTGAATTTGCCTACTTGACTGTTTTTTATTGAAAGAAGTGGTAGATGATGGTATCATTGTCATCATCAATCAACTAACAGTCACCTATATGGCAAATATTGACTTCAAATGTGGTACCAGCAGATAGATGCACAGTGGAAAATATTTCTAAGAGGATTGAACTTGGCCTACTGGTTAAATAATTGTAAGTGGAATCTGCCATGATTGATAGTGAAACCATCTATACTACTTACACCATTAAGTTTAAGATAATTAAATTTCGTCAATTATTAGTCACAGATCTATCCCCCCTAATGACACGATCAATCTGTGTCTCATGTATAACAAAATAGCAATCCTAACTAAAAATCAGAATTTAGACTTCTGATAAGAGTCCTGAAAAATCATAATAATACATAAATTGTAAATTGTATTGGTAAAATAGATCAGGGTAAAACAACTCAAAATTTGTGCTGGCAATTGGGAAACCCTACAAAATGAAGTTCTCCCACAAACCATCATGCTACTGAAAGCCATTTACATGATGCAAGTTCCCCCTCGTGGATTAAAAAATTATACAATGGACATTTTAGTGCTTGAAGAAATATGAAAATTGCGATATTTCTCAAATAAATTTGGCACACAGAATTCAAATCTTGTAAATTTCACACCATAATGCAGCACGAAATGTTTCAAAATTTCCCTTTCTTTTTAATGTTTACAACCTATCTATTCAAAGAATTCTTTGAGGCAGCCTGGAATAGCTTAAACTGGGGGGGCATCAGTAATGTGAGAAGTTTAGTCCAGGCTATAAAGGAATCATTTATTTAGTTATTTTAGGAGTCACAACTCATAGCAAAAACTAAAAAAAGCCACAGGCAAATGAAATAAAAACAAATGAGATTGATCAAACAAAAAGTAAAGAAAACAATTTCTCCATAATTCTCTCAAAGATCCCAGCATCTGTCTATTTATCATTTTTTGGAGTGGTGTCAAGAGTAAGTGCACTTTACAATAGCGGTTCAGTTTCTTTTCAGATGTTTTCCGTTTAGAGTACAGTTGCTGATATTACATCCTTTAGTCGCTCTTTACTATGTAGTGACCATTAGTAAGTTTCTTTTAGGCGCTGCTTCTGGCCTCAATCAATTTCGCACATCAATTTCGCACATCAAGGCATCAGAGAAGCAATTTCTTGATTAATTCCACAATTAAAATATGTTTAATTTATGTTTTTAAGTTAAACTTGAACAAGATTGGAAGCTGTGCTTAATTAAAACTAATTAGAAATGCAATTTAAATGAACTGTATTCAAACAGAAAGTATTCTCTGTAAACTGCATTACTATGAATATCCACAGTTCAAATTCTAACCCTGTGGAGGCAATATGAAATTTATTTTTACGGCCACTAATGTGAGCAATTTCCGATCTGCCCATGCCTACCCACTGTCCAAGTTAATAGACTATAGGTTGAATGATGGGCATCGATTGACGAGACGGATTTGCTGAGATTAAAATCCTAGATCTTAGTGAGCGCAATGGCCTGGTGGTTGACACGCTGGCATCACAGGTTGAATATCTCGTGTCCCGGCGTGTTAATTCCTGCCCACCACTCAACTCCGGGTGAAATAACTTTGGCAGGCTAAGCCGAACTAGATAGATAAAATTTTTCCGACAACTCTAACTCTGTCCGTCTATGAGTGGTCACTGATACACGGCCATCCACTCCAATAAGTGGCTATAAAGAGATCTTCAACCTGCAATGGCAACATGATAACCAATAGGCAATCAATCCCACCAATCATTACACTAGAGAATGGTCAGGTAAATGTACAAAACCTCAAATACGATTTGAAAACTTGAATAACCGTAAAATCGTCAAAATTGCATCGTGTTGGTCTGTTACACAGGCAAAAAATACAAATGGACATTTGCAAGTTTTTAAAAAAGGATTTTTTTTTATAGCCACTCATTTGAGCGGATCCCCCTGAACAAGGTTATGCAGCCGACACTTATAGGTGAACAGAGTTAGTTTTGTTGGAAAGGTATGGTTATACCCCTTTTAATGTTTGGTTACACACAGTTATCTATCTCTGCAAAAGCAGAAAGGGCAAATATAAGATACACATGTACTGTGTACATTGTTAATATACGACCTTGGCTCAACTTAATAAGCATTATACTAATAATTAGTTTAGTCCAGGCTACAATTGGCTTTTCAGTTGAATGCTCAATCTAAGCTGGTCATAAAACGGCGATGCACTTAAAATCGCGCAGAAAGCACGCCAAAAAACTAACGATTTTCCGCTGTATGATGCTTATAAGTGGTCACCAGTACAGGGTCTTGATCAGGGTGATTCACTCCAATAAGTGGCTATAAAGACATCTTCAACCTGCAATAATAACATGATAACCAATAGGCAATCAATCCCACCAATCATTACACCAGAGAATGGTCAGGTGTGGAAAATGGACAAAACTTCAAATAAGATTTGAAAACATGGATAACCCTAAAATCTTCAAAATTTTCTGTGTTGGTCTGTTACACAGACAAAAAAATATTAATGGACATTTGCAAGTTTTTACAAGGATTTTTTTATAGTCACTCATTTGAGCGGATCACCCTGAACAAGGCCTTATGCAGCCGACACTTATAGGTGAACATAGTTAGTTTTGTTGGAAAGATATGGTTATACCCCTTTCAATGTTTGGTTAAAAGGGGGGTCCAAACTCCATATCCACCACCAGTACACTGGTACACACAGTTATCTATCTCTGCAAAAGCAGAAAGGGCAAATACAACATGCACATGTACTGTGTACATTGCCAATATACGACCTTAGCTCAACTTAATAAGTATTAAACTATTAATTAGGTTCGAAGCAAGACACAACACTCAACAAAACATTTCATATAAATCTGAACCCATATAGTAAAGTGTAAATTATTGGTACTGCCTCTGGGAAATGTTAGGAAATGTAAAACTCAAGCTGAACTACCTGAAATAAAGGCATTCTTGACAAAATAAAATTTCTGGTTAGGAGACTGTGACAAAACTTAATCCAAGCATGGGACATAGATGAGCTGTCATATATCTACCAATCAATAGCGTATTTGAAGGGGAGGGAATGGGCAGCCATGGTTCCCCTTGTTGACCAAGTACTTTTAAACGTAGGATATCTTAATTTTTCCTGCAGTAGTTAAAACACTTATTTGACCAATTTCGATATTTTTAATATAGGCTTCAATGAAACGCTATTTGAGGTTTTTATATATTTTCATAATTAACCTTAGTGTTAGTGTGCAAAGCCGATGTAATTCAATTCATTGAACTAATCACTATATCGTTATGTAATGCAAGTTGAGCTACCAACATAATATCAAGTCCTTATATTTTCATTGTGATTTTTATCATTCGAGTCCAATAAGATTTATCGCTCTTGAATTTGATCAAACAAAATTTGAGTTAACTCTCTGGGTAATACTTCTGCATTCTTCAAATATAATTATGGGTGGCCGGGTTAGTTCAATCGGTAAATCGTTGGGAAAATGCTTCGAGCTACGCAACTATGATCGTCAGTACGCAGGTTCAAATCCCGCGGGGAAGGTGATTATATGCGAGAGATCTGTTGGACGTTTCATCGGTGCACGGTGGTTCACATTGGCACTGCTTAGGGCTTCCTCCACCAAACACCTCCACGCACAGAAATAAAAGAGAAATACGAGCCAAAATCCTACACGCCGATTCGCTCATGCGTGATGAAAGAATTCTGACAGGAAAAACTACTAAAACAGCAGTTTGTTGCCACAGGCACTCAAAAGTGACATTTGAATTTGCCTACTTGACTGTTTTTTATTGAAAGGAGTGGTAGATGATGGTATCATTGTCATCATCAATTAACTAACAGTCACCTATATGGTAAATATTGACTTCAAATGTGGTACCAGCAGATAGATGCACAGTGGAAAATATTTCTAAGAGGATTGAACTTGGCCTACTGATTAAATAATTGTGAGTGGAATCTGCCATGATTGATAGTGAAACCATCTACACTACTTAAACCATTAAGTGTAAGATAATTAAATTTTGTCAATTATTAGTCACAGATCTATCCCCCCTTAATGACGCGATCAATCTGTGTCTCATGCATAACAAAATAGCAATCCTGACTAAAAATCAGAATTTAGACTTCTGATAAGAGTCCTAAAAAATCATAAAATTTTGAATTTGTATTAGTGAAATAGATCAGGGTAAGACAACTCAAAATTTGTGCTGGCAATGGGGAAACCCTACAAAATGAAGTTCTGCCACAAACCATCATGCTACTGAAAGCCATTTACATGATGCAAGTTCCCCCTCGTGGATTAAAAAATTATACAATGGACATTTTAGTGCTTGAAGAAATATGAAAATTGCGATATTTCTCAAATAAATTTGGCACACAGAATTCAAATCTTGTAAATTTCACACCATAATTCAGCACAAAATGTTTCAAAATTTCCCTTTCTTTTTAATGTTTACAACCTATCTATTCAAAGAATTCTTTGAGGCAGCCTGGAATAGCTTAAACTGGGGGGCATCAGTAATGTGAGAAGTTTAGTCCAGGCTATAAAGGAATCATTTATTTAGTTATTTTAGGAGTCACAACTCATAGCAAAAACTAAAAAAAGCCACAGGCAAATGAAATAAAAACAAATGAGATTGATCAAACAAAAAGTAAAGAAAACAATTTCTCCATAATTCTCTCAAAGATCCCAGCATCTGTCTATTTATCATTTTTTGGAGTAGTGTCAAGAGTAAGTGCACTTTACAATAGCGGTTTAGTTTCTTTTCAGATGTTTTCCGTTTAGAGTACAGTTGCTGATATTACATCCTTTAGTCGCTCTTTACTATGTAGTGACCATTAGTAAGTTTCTTTTAGGCGCTGCTTCTGGCCTCAATCAATTTCGCACATCAAGGCATCAGAGAAGCAATTTCTTGATTAATTCCACAATTAAAATATGTTTAATTTATGTTTTTAAGTTAAACTTGAACAAGATTGGAAGCTGTGCTTAATTAAAACTAATTAGAAATGCAATTTAAATGAACTGTATTCAAACAGAAAGTATTCTCTGTAAACTGCATTACTATGAATATCCACAGTTCAAATTCTAACCCTGTGGAGGCAATATGAAATTTATTTTTACGGCCACTAATGTGAGCAATTTCCGATCTGCCCATGCCTACCCACTGTCCAAGTTAATAGACTATAGGTTGAATGATGGGCATCGATTGACGAGACGGATTTGCTGAGATTAAAATCCTAGATCTTAGTGAGCGCAATGGCCTGGTGGTTGACACGCTGGCATCACAGGTTGAATATCTGGTGTCCCGGCGTGTTAATTCCTGCCCACCACTCAACTCCGGGTGAAATAACTTTGGCAGGCTAAGCCGAACTAGATAGATAAAATTTTTCCGACAACTCTAACTCTGTCCGTCTATGAGTGGTCACTGATACACGGCCATCCACTCCAATAAGTGGCTATAAAGAGATCTTCAACCTGCAATGGCAACATGATAACCAATAGGCAATCAATCCCACCAATCATTACACTAGAGAATGGTCAGGTAAATGTACAAAACCTCAAATACGATTTGAAAACTTGAATAACCGTAAAATCTTCAAAATTGCATTGTGCTGGTCTGTTACACAGGCAAAAAATACAAATGTACATTTGCAAGTTTTTAAAAAAGGATTTTTTTATAGCCACTCATTTGAGCGGATCACCCTGAACAAGGTTATGCAGCCGACACTTATAGGTGAACAGAGTTAGTTTTGTTTGAAAGATATGGTTATACCCCTTTTAATGTTTGGTTACACACAGTTATCTATCTCTGCAAAAGCAGAAAGGGCAAATATAAGATACACATGTACTGTGTACATTGTCAATATACGGCCTTGGCTCAACTTAATAAGCATTATACTAATAATTAGTTTAGTCCAGGCTACAATTGGCTTTTCAGTTGAATGCTCAATCTAAGCTGGTCATAAAACGGCGATGCACTTAAAATCGCGCAGAAGGCACGCCAAAAAACTAACGATTTTCCGCTGTATGATGCTTATAAGTGGTCACCAGTACAGGGTCTTGATCAGGGTGATTCACTCCAATAAGTGGCTATAAAGACATCTTCAACCTGCAATAATAACATGATAACCAATAGGCAATCAATCCCACCAATCATTACACCAGAGAATGGTCAGGTGTGGAAAATGGACAAAACTTCAAATAAGATTTGAAAACATGGATAACCCTAAAATCTTCAAAATTGTTCTGTGTTGGTCTGTTACACAGACAAAAAAATATTAATGGACATTTGCAAGTTTTTACAAGGATTTTTTTATAGTCACTCATTTGAGCGGATCACCCTGAACAAGGCCTTATGCAGCCGACACTTATAGGTGAACATAGTTAGTTTTGTTGGAAAGATATGGTTATACCCCTTTCAATGTTTGGTTAAAAGGGGGGTCCAAACTCCATATCCACCACCAGTACACTGGTACACACAGTTATCTGTCTCTGCAAAAGCAGAAAGGGCAAATATAACATACACATGTACTGTGTACATTGTCAATATACGGCCTTGGCTCAACTTAATAAGTATTAAACTATTAATTAGGTTCGAAGCAAGACACAACACTCAACAAAACATTCCATATAAATCTGAACCCATATAGTAAAGTGTAAATTATTGGTTCTGCCTCTGGGAAATGTTAGGAAATGTAAAACTCAAGCTGAACTACCTGAAATAAAGGCATTCTTGACAAAATAAAATTTCTGGTTAGGAGACTGTGACAAAACTTAATCCAAGCATGGGACATAGATGAGCTGTCATATATCTACCAATCAATAGCGTATTTGAAGGGGAGGAAAGGGCAGCCATGGTTCCCCTTGTTGACCAAGTACTTTTAAACGTAGGATATCTTAATTTTTCCTGCAGTAGTTAAAACACTTATTTGACCAATTTCGATATTTTTAATATAGGCTTCAATGAAAACGCTATTTGAGGTTTTTATATATTTTTTCATAATTGGCCTTAGTGTTAATGTGCAAAGCCGATGTAATTCAATTCATTGAACTAATCACTATACCGTTGTGTAATGCGAGTTGAGCTACCAACATAATATCAAGTCCTTATATTTTCATTGTGATTTTTATCATTCGAGTCCAATAAGATTTATCGCTCTTGAATTTGATCAAACAAAATTTGAGTTAACTCTCTGGGTAATACTTCTGCATTCTTCAAATATAATTATGGGTGGCCGGGTTAGTTCAATCGGTAAATCGTTGGGAAAACGCTTCGAGCTACGCAACTATGATCGTCAGTACGCAGGTTCAAATCCCGCGGGGAAGGTGATTATATGCGAGAGATCTGTTGGACGTTTCATCGGTGCACGGTGGTTCACATAGGCACTGCTTAGGGCTTCCTCCACCAAACACCTCCACGCACAGAAATAAAAGAGAAATACGAGCCAAAATACTTCACGCCGATTCGCTCATGCGTGATGAAAGAATTCTGACAGGAAAAACTACTAAAACAGCAGTTTGTTGCCACAGGCACTCAAAAGTGACATTTGAATTTGCCTACTTGACTGTTTTTTATTGAAAGGAGTGGTAGATGATGGTATCATTGTCATCATCAATCAACTAACAGTCACCTGTATGGCAAATATTTATTTCCAATGTGGTACCAGCAGATAGTTGCACAGTGGAAAATATTTCTAAAAGGATTGAACTTGGCCTACTGATTAAATAATTGTGAGTGGAATCTGCCATGATTGATAGTGAAACCATCTATACTACTCAAAACATTAAGTGTAAGATAATTAAATTTTGTCAATTATTAGTCACAGATCTATCCCCCCTTAATGACACGATCAATCTGTGTCTCATGCATAACAAAATAGCAATCCTGACTAAAAATCAGAATTTAGACTTCTGATAAGAGTCCTAAAAAATCATAAAATTTTGAATTTGTATTAGTGAAATAGATCAGGGTAAAACAATTCAAAATTTGTGCTGGCAATTGGGAAACCCTACAAAATGAAGTTCTCCCACAAACCATTATGCTACTGGAAGCCATTTACATGATGCAAGTTCCCCCTCGTGGATTAAAAAATTATACAATGGACATTTTAGTGCTTGAAGAAATAGGAAAATTGTGATATTTCTCAAATAAATTTGGCACACAGAATTTAAATCTTGTAAATTTCACACCATAATTCAGCACAAAATGTTTTAAAATTTCCCTTCCTTGTTAATTTATTTAAAAATTTCTTTGAGTCAGCCTGGAATAGCTTAACCTGGTTGGCATCAGTAATGTAAGAAGTTTAGTCCAGGCTATGAAAGTATCATTTATTCAGTTATTTTAGGAGTAAAAACTCATAGCAAAAACTAAAATAAAACAATACGCAAATGAAATAAAAATAAATGAGATCGATCACACAAAAATTAAAGTAAACGATTTCTCAATGTTTCTCTCAAAAATCCCAGCATCTGACCATCCATCATTTTTTGGAGTTGTGTCAAGTAAGTGCACTTTACAATAGCGGTTCAGTTCCGTTTGAGATGTTTTCCGTTTAGAGTACAGTTGCTGATACTACATCTTTTAGTAACTCTTTACTATTGATAGACCTCTAGTAGGTTTCTTTTAGGCGCTGCATCTGGCCTTGCTAAGAGTGAATTTCGCACAGCAAGGCTTTAGAGAAGCAATTTCTTAATTAATTCAACAAACATTATAATATGAGAAATAAACTATGTTTAAATTTGTGCATATTGTTTGAGTTAAGTTGAACTTGAACAAGATTGGAAACTGTGCTTCAATTAAAACTAATTAGAAATGCAATTTAAATGAACTGGATTCTAAGCAGAAAGTATTCTCTGTAAACTGCATTACTATGAATATGCGCAGTTCAAATTCTATCCCTGTGGAGGCAATGTAAAATTTATTTTTACGGCCACTCATGTGAGCAATTTCGGATTAGCCCATGCCTACCCACTGTCCAAGTTAATAGACTATAGGTTGAATGATGGACATCGATTAACGAGCCGGATTTGCTGAGACTAAAACCCTATTTTTTAGTGAGCGCAAAGGCCTGGTGGTTGACACGCTGGCATCACAGGTTGAATATCTTATGTCCCGGCGAGTTAATTCCTGCCCGCCACTCAACCCCGGGTGAAATAACTTTGGTAGGCTAAGCCGACTGGATAGATGAAATTTTTCCAACAACTCTAACTCTGTCCGTCCACTCCAATAAGTGGCTATAAAGAGATCTTCAACCTACAATGGCAACATGATAACCATTAGGCAATCAATCCGACCAATCATAACACCAGATAATGATCAGGTGTGGAAAATGGACAAAACCTCAAATGAGATTTGAAAACATGAATAACCGTAAAATCTTCAAAATTGTAATGTGTTGGTCTGTTACACAGGCAAAAAATAATAATGGACATTTGCAAGTTTTTACAAGGATTTTTTTATAGCCACTCATTTGAGCGGATCACCCTGAACAAGGCCTTATGCAGCCGACACTTATAGGTGAACAGAGTTAGTTTTGTTTAAAGATATGGTTATACCCCTTTTAATGTTTGGTTACACACAGTTATCTATCTCTGCAAAAGCAGAAAGGGCAAATATAACATACACATGTACTGTGCACATTGCCAATATACGGCCTTAGCTCAACTTAATAAGCATTATACCAATAATGAGTTTAGTCCAGGCTACCAATTGGCTTTTTAGCTGAATGTTCAATCTAAGCTGTAAGCCAGGTTCGAAGCAAGACACAACACTCAACAAAACATTCCATATAAATCTGAAATCTCATATAGTGAAGTGTAAATATTGGATCTGGCCCCGGGAAATGTTAGGAGATTTAAAACTGAAGCCACTACCTGAAATAAAGGTCGAATGTCAAAAGTGACATTAATTTGTTAATGTCAAACGCTCAGATACCGGTACCATTTCCCAACTGATGTCCATCTGTGACGCATCCTTGTCAAAATAAAATTTTTGATTGGGAAACTGTGACAGAACTTAATCCATGCATGGCACATAGATGAGCTGTCATAAATCTACCAATCAATAGTGTATTTGAAAGGGAGGGAATGGGCTTTCAGGGTTCCCTTGTTGACCAAGTATTTTTGAACGTAGGAAATCTTGTTTTTTTCCTGCAGTAGTTGATACACTTATTTGGCAAATATCAACTTTTTTGATATAGGCTTCAATAAAAACGCTATTTGAAGTTCATATATATTTTCATGATTAGCCTTAGTGGTAGTGTTATTGTGCAAAGCCGATATAATTCAATTCATTGAACTAATCACTATACCGTTGTGTAATGCGAGTTGAGCTACCAACATAATATCAAGTCCTTATATTTTCATGACGATTTTGATCATTCGCTCCCAATAAGATTTATCGTTCTTTAATTTGATCAAACAAAATTTTTAGTTTACTCTCTGGGTAATACTTCTACATTCTTCAAATATAATTATAGGTGGCCGGGTTAGCTCAAATTGTAAAAGCGTTGGGATTCGCTTCGACGCGAGTTTGAATCCCGTGACGGAAGATGATCGTATGCGAAAGGTCTGTTGAACGTCTCATCAGTGCACGTGGTTCACGTAAGCAGTGCTTACGGCTTCCTCCACCAAACATCTCCACGCACGGGATTTGAACCTGCGTCTTGGTGATCAGAAATGCTTAGCTCCAAGCGTTTCCCTAAACGATTGAGCTAACCGGGCACCCCAGCTGACGGGCATAATTTGACAGACATAGTTAACTAGGATAGGATATCATATATATCCCGCGGGAGAGAAAAGCCGAGAATACAGCTTAACCATATGGCCACGACCACTCGTGCAGATACCAGTTCCGAATTGGGGCGAAGGTTTTTGGCAGTTTTATAATACCGAAAATATGTGCCGAAGCCGCCCGAAAAATTAACGAGTTACTTTGCAAAACATGGCAAAATTTTAGCTGAAAACATGCCGTTGATATAAAATGGTCATAAAACGGCAATGCACGGAAAATTACGCCGAAGGCACGCGAAAAAACTAACGATTTTCCGCTGCAATTTCATAGCTTTAGGGTACTACAAATATTACAATGTTCGCTTCCTCCTTTAGTAACTCAAACTTACCCATGCCCAGGAGTTGTTGTTAAATCTCACCAAACTTCAAAATAGGGTTTTTTAAAGTACAACTCCGTTACAATGAAGCTAACCAGCTAGCAGGATTATACAGACGTCTGGTATGTATAAAAGATTAATTTCATGACAGACAAACAAACTCTCGATGACATTATTTACACAAAAATGTGTTTTTATTCGAATTGATGACGCGACACAGGTATGGCTCATAATTCACAAAACAGAATTTTTTATCAAGTATATGCATACGCCATATGGTGTGTTAATTTGCCAATGCTTCGGTATCTAAATAAATAGTGCATTTTACGCCTGCCAAGATTTGATACTTTCCACCGCCAATGTACTCCCATTCGGAAATAATCATCTCATTTGTACAAAGAGTTGTCTAAGTAAGGCCTACAACGTGGCCATAACTATGCGGGTTTGAACCCCTAAGAAATATGTTCACGATCGACGAACGAAAATAGGATTTAATGAAAAATACACGCGGGGTGCCCTTGGGCGAGGTAATGTAACCCACAGCCTTGGGACGATGCTCGATAACCTCATCGGTTCCTCATATGTTCCACAAGAGATGGAATAGCAAGTTGCAAGATAAATCTCATAACCAGATATAATTGAAATCATTGTTAATTGCATACTGCAAAATAAAGTCCATTTCATTTCATTTATGAACGAACAGGCAAAAAAACTTCCAATCGTGTGATGCGTACTTGCATCGAGACTTGAAGCAGAAAAAAAGAGGTTGGAAGTCGTTTATTCACCCAGAGCAAATACCAATCACTGCTCTTACTTGCAGCAGTTTTTTCACTTAAAAGTGCGGTTGGTGGTGCTATAATTTGTACTGTTCTACTATCTCTTTGCCCCTTTGTAGGGTTATTTTAAGTGCTGCTTTCGGCCTTGTCGGAATTGGATTTTTAATGAATAAAAAACAAAAACAAAAAATCTAATTCCTTTTCAGCAGATTAAAAAAATCATTTATCGAGGTGCCGAGCGACATCAAAAACAAAGAAACCGGTTAACGACCGCTATTATGGCAAAGCATTTTATAAAATGTAAAACCACGGACAACTGTGTCCTAAGCTTTTTACAAAGAAGTATATCGCTCAGTTGGTTGCTATAAGTCGCCTTAAAAAAATAAAAAAGGATATGATTATTTTTTCTAGTACATTATAATGATTATTATATAAGTAAATCCTCATTGTATCGAATGAAATTATTGCTCAAACCAGTCAGATATATATTGTGCGCGCATGGTTTTGTTAAACTTGAGTAATTGATGGATCCCACCCTCGGGGCGTGGTCCATCGGTGATTCACGCTCGACGAAGTAAAATTTCTGATTCGAAAAATCTTTGTGCAATCACAAAAATTAGTCAAATCACTCGAATCGGACATTTGTAACCTTTCGTCTCGCTTGTTCTAACTGTTTGTTAATCTTCACCTTTTCTTTGAATTTCCAGAGTAAGACCCTGTACCAGAGGCTACTTACAGGCAAACAGAGTTCCACCTTGGATTGAGTGAGTGGGCATGGGAGCAACGTGTCGAACTTGTCTGGAATCGAACCCGAGATCGCTACTATCTACAATATTACGAAGGCGAATGAACATACATACATTGAATCTAAACGTGTCTTCTAGTGGTCTCTGATAAATCGCGCCCAGCACTGACTCATGTTTGACACGCTGGCATCACAGGTTGAATATCTCATGTCCCGGCGTGTCAATTCATGCCCGCCACTCAACCCCGGGTGAAATAAGGGTAGGCTAAGCTGAACTGGATAGACAAAATTTTTCCAACAACTCTAACTCCATTTGTTTATAAATGGTCACCGGTGCAGGGCCTTGGTCAGGGCGATTCACTCCAATAAGTGGCTATAAAGAGATCTTCAACCTGCAATAACAACATGATAACCAATAGGCAATCAATCCCACCAATCATTACACCAGCGAATGGTCAGCTGTGGAAAATGGACAAAACCTCAAATAAGATTTGAAAACACGGATAACCCTAAAATCTTCAAAATTGTACTGTGTTGGTCTGTTACACTGACAAAAAATAATAATGGACATTTGCAAGTTTTTACAAGGATTTTTTTTATAGCCACTCATTTGAGCGGATCACCCTGAACAAGGCCTTATGCAGCCGACACTTATAGGTGAACAGAGTTAGTTTTGTTTGAAAGATATGGTTATACCTCTTTTAATGTTTGGTTAAAAATATAGTAAAGTGTAAATTATTGGTACTGACACTGGGAAATGTTAGGAGATTTAAAACTGAGGCTGAACTACCTGAAATAAAGGTTGAATGTCAAAAGTGACCTTAATTTGTTAATGTCAAACGCTCAGATAACGGTACCATTTCCCAACTGATGTCCATCTGTGACGCATCCTTGTCAAAATAAAATTTCTGATTAGGAGACTGGGACAAAATTTAATCCAAGCATGGGACGTAGCAGAGCTGTCATAAATCTACCAATCAATAGCGTATTTGAAGGGGAGGGAATAGGCTGCCACGGTTCCCCTTCTTGACCAAGTACTTTTAAACGTAGGATATCTTAATTTTTTCCTGCAGTAGTTAAAACACTTATTTGACCAATTTCAACTTTTTTGATATAGGCTTCAATAAAAACGCTATTTGAAGTTTATATATGTTTTCATAATTAGCCTTAGTGGTAGTTTTATTGTGCAAAGCCGATATAATTCAATTCATTGAACTAATCACTATACCGTTATGTAATGCGAGTTGAGTTAATTCCTATCCCATCCTAAGTGTAAAACATAAGTTGGAGAAAGGTGAAGCCAAGAAAATAACATGAAAGATCTAAATAAAAACCGATCAAAATATTCTGCGAAACACTGCTGCATTATTTTTACATACGCCACTGACGAAATTTGTTGCAGTCAGATAATTTTGTCGAAACAATTTTTGACTGGGATAGGACATCATTTTTATCTTACGGGAGATATAATCATCGTTCCCCACGCGATTTGAACCTGCGTCCGGACGATCAGAAATGCGTAGATCGAAGCGTGTTCCCAACGATTTACCGATTGAGCTAACCGGGCACCCCAGCTGACAGGGCATAATTTGACAGACATAGTTAACTAGGATAGGATATCATATATATATATATATATATATATATATCCCGCGGGAGAGAAAAGCCGAGAATACAGCTTAACCATATGGCCACGACCACTCGTGCAGATACCAGTTCCGAATTGGGGCGAAGGTTTTTGGCAGTTTTATAATACCGAAAATATGTGCCGAAGCCGTTCGAAAAATTGACGAGTTATTTTGCAAAACATGGCAAAATTTTAGCTGAAAACATGCCGTTGATATAAAATGGTCATAAAACGGCAATGCACGGAAAATCGAAGGCACGAGAAAAAACCAACGATTTTCCGCTACAGTTTTATAATTTTAGGGGACCTCAAATATTACAATGATCGCCCCCCAATCCAGTAACTCAAACTTACCCATGTCCAGAAGTTGTCGTTTTCAAATCTCACCAAACTTCAAAATGAGGTTCTTCAAAGTACAAGTCCGTTACAATGAAGCTAACCAGCTGGCAGGATTATACAGACGTCTGGTATGTATAAAAGATTAATTTCATGACAGACAAACAAACTCTTGATGACATTATTTACACAAAAATGTGCTTTTATTTGAATTGATGACGCGACCCATATATGGCTCATACTTTACAAAAAAGAATTTTTTATCAAGTATATGTATAGGCAATATAATGAGTTAATTTGTTAATGCTTCGGTATCTAAATAGTGTATTTTTCGCCTGCCAAGATTTGATACTTTCCACCGCCAATGTACTCCCATTCGGAAATAATCATCTCATTTGTACAAAGAGTTGTCTAAGTAAGGCCTACAACGTGGCCATAACTATGCGGGTTTGAACCCCAAAGAAATATGTTCAAGATCGACGAACGAAAAAGGATTTAATGAGCAATACATGCGGGTTGTCCATGGGCGAGGCACTGTAACCCACAGCCTTGGGACGATGCTCGATAACCTCATCGGTTTCTCATATGTTCCACAAGAGATGGAATGGCAAGTTGCAAGATTATTCTCATAACCAGGTATAATTGCAAACATTCTTAATTGTGTACTGTGAAATAAAGTTCATTTCATCTCATTTATGAACGAACAGGCAAAAAAACTTCCGATCGTGTTATGCGTACTTGCATCGAGACTTGAAGAAGAAGAAAAAAGGGTTGGAAGTGGTTTATTCGCCCAGAGCAAATACCAATCACTGCTCTTAATTGCAGCAGTTTTTAATTGAAGAGTGCGGTTGGTGGTGCTATAATTTGTACTGTTGTACTATCTCTTCGCCCCACTGCACCTCTGCGGTGCGTTCCATCAACACCCCATATTTGTCCAAAAAAGTCAATTTTGGCAAATAAAATTACTGTCGAAGGCCAGTGATTTTGTTGCATTTTTTTGTCACGGTGGAGGAAATAGTGTAGGCGTTGGTAATTAATTTTGCAGTATATCTTCGTCGCAGAAGTTGGCGTTTAATCGCTGCCTCGGAACTTAGTGGGAATTTTAGTGAAAAAAAAGTGTTTATAGAAGCGATCCGGATTCAAGATTCGGTGGGATTCGTGATGACATGAAAAAGATTTACTCTAAAAACGCATTTTAAATTTTTTCTATGAAGTTCTTTGCCATACCAGTGGTCATCATCTAGTATATTTTACGTGCTGCCTAAAACAAATAGTGGGTAGTTCGGTGGTGGGCAGATACAACCCTCTGCACCCTACTAAAACGGAAGAATCAAACAGTTTTACAACCAAAATGATTTTTATTTATCGACTAGATTTGTCCTGACGAACTGATATAGAACATGCGTGTTTTCACATTCGCCCAGAGCAGATACTACTCACCAATGTCTACTATAATCTATAGTAATTCAGATATACTGGCATATAAATTATTCCAATATCACAAGTGAGTTTTAATTTGTGATTAAACGCCAACTATGTAGCATGGACTATTATACCAAACACAAATCTAGCATGGACCAAAGAGTATCACGCGTAGAAGGTGCGATTCATCTATGGCTCATACTCGATCTGTATATATTCTGCACGAGATTTGAGAATATATTTCTGGATATACAATATGCTCCCAAAGCACACGAATTTTTAGCTTAATTCTCACAATTTATTGCTAATTATTAATTTATTAGGAAATTATTAAATCTGCAGTATTTTTATCGTATTTTTGCTGCCTTTGTATGAGTATTCGTGGACAAGATTATAAACCTATTTCTCGTGTGAAAGGGTTTCAGTTTAGATTGGTTATGACGATTTAGGACAACGTCGAGAGGAAGGGTGGGCAAAACCGAATCATTTAGAATTCAAATCTGGTTCGGATGATTGGAATGGAAATTTTCATATTTTAACAAAAAATCCAATCGATTTTGGTCAAATTTCACCAAAATCGATAGCATTTTTTCGTTAAAAATTTTGAATATTACTCCCCTTAACAAGCTTTTGGTTCCTATCGTTGATTCGAATAAATTAAGGTTCGAATCACAGAGTTAAATTTTCAAGCTCTAGTTGTGGGTGAGGGTGGTAATTTCAGAAGCCAATCGATTTGCTAATCCAGGCAAACCACTCAACCCGGGGTGCAATAGCTTCGATAGGCTCGGTCAAACCGAGAAGTTAAATATCTTTCCAATATTGCACACCCCAGTAATGCTAATGATTTGCTAGGGCGATCCTCTCAACAAATTTTCCGCGCGGCTTCGAGTGAAGATACTACCATCTGACTGGTGGACAATTGTGCGCCATTTTCGTATTTCCACCTCATCGAATTGAGGTTAAGAATGAGGTTCTCCCAATCAATGATTTCATTTTGTCAAGCATGCGCCACAGATGGACCGCGTCCGATCGACGCGACCCATCAGTAACACATACTTAACAAAAGTTCTCTTGACGAAAATTTCCGATTGAGTGACTATGGTAAATAGTTTGCGTGGCAACTGGGAAAGCTTTTATCAATTACGTCTGCTTATATGAGGAGAAAATAGAACTGCAGTGGCTGATACAGGGTTAAAATCAAACTTAAATCTTCCCTCCGTATGTGCGTGCTTGAGGTCGTAATACACGCTTGCCAAGGTCGTGTTTTTTTTTATTAAACCTTGCGTTTTACGCTAGTGCAACGCTGCGCATGCTTTTGTTTACGTTTTCCAACGCAACGGAACAGTTTGCTATGTCAGCTAACGGAGTGTGCTTGTTTCGTTGCGTACCTTTGTGGTTTGGGATAGCATAGGATTTCATTTTCATGTGGAAGGAGAAAGCCGAGAGCAAGTCTTAACTATATGATGAACCACGACCAGCAGTTCGAAGTCGGGAATGAGGTCTCTAACCATTTACAGATTTTTCATGAGCATGGACATGATTGGTGGAAAAAGCCGAATCGTGAACCACCGTGCGTCGGCGATCCTTTCGGATGTAGTCATCTCAAACGACAATCCCGACCATAATAGTTTATTTTGTTGAGCGTTTTAGTAGCGCGATTTATCTGTGACTCATTTGGCCCTACCTACTAGGTACCTCGTATTAAAAACTATGTAAAGGTTATATTTTTAATAGGCTATTCAAGCATTTTAACCTCCAAAACTATTAAAAATATCTTAAAAGTAGCCAAGCAGTTATAATCTAGTTAACCTGTTTTGCAAACCAAGGTGCTACCTAGTTTCAAAAGTGAAGCAAGATTACCTAGTAATACTTTACCCAGTTTTGTGATGAATTCGTTTTTTTTTCTGGTCGGGGATGCGTGCTCAGGTCCCCAATAATATTCGCGCCAGTTTTAGAAGTGTCCCCTTGTCATTGGTTGTTGGATGCTCTCTCTCAATGCCCCCTAAGATTTTGTAATTTCATTCTAAAATATCTTTAAAACAGGCAAAAGTCGAATAATTTGCTCCCAAAACGGTGCAGAAGGAGTAAAAAAATCGCACGTCTTCGCGCACAAGATTATTATAAAGAGAAGATGGGCTTTCATTTGTGTGCCATCTTCCGAATTGGACACCTTTCGCCGTTAATGCGGGTGGATGGTTGCTATCCACAACTCAACTATTGCATAGCTCAGATTACAGTAATTATTGTAGGTGTTCGTTAACCCAGAAAGGCATGGTGGCAGAATTTTTCCGGATGAACAAAAAGGTGCAAAGACTTTGATCCTTTTTTGTACAGTGTTGTTGATCTCAAGCACTTGAAATCAACATTTAAACCTTCTAGCCGCAAATGTATCATGAAATATTGTTTATTTGTAAATTTTCTACTGATGGAACCCATTTTCTTCGGGTGTCTGAGTAGCAGAGTAACTGGCATTCTGTCAGCTGGGTTCAAAAAATTAACACATTTCGATTCATTATTGCGCAGTTCTTTATCAAGATCTGTCAACTCGCAATTAGGGCTGGGCAAAACCGAATCATTTGTAATTCGAATCGGATCGAATCACTAACTCCATGTAAATAACAAATCTTGTTTTTTAGTATTACAAGTTGCCCCCATTGTGAGAAGCATAAAATTTATAGTTTATTGTACATTTTCAATTTATATGCACTATCCGAAGGCAACGATTTTCATATTGTAACCAAAATCGATTGCATTTTCTCATTGAAAATTCTAGTTCTTTTACCAAGTTTTTGTTCCTATGAACGATGCACTATTGATTCGAATTGCCCAGCCCTACTAGCAATGCACTGAATCTTGGCCCACTGAATGGCCAGTGTAACAGCCAGTGGCCAGTGTAACAGCGGCCACTTACAGATACACAGGGTTAGGGTTGCTGGAAAGATATGATTTTTTCCTGCTCAGCTTACCCAAGTTATTACACTCCGGAAACATTGAAATGTGACCAATCCATTACTAAAAACGGATGCTACGAATTTACCACAAGCACAGAAGCAACAAATTATGTCTCTATAACATATTATATTGATTTAATGTGAAGCGAAAAAAGAAAGGACCACATAACAGTAAGAATCATGCATACAGTAAGATAAGATGAGCAAATATATACATAAGCAAAATTCAAATATCAATATCAGGCCACTTACAGCCTAATTAGGGCCGTGAATCAGGAATAGAGTTTTCTTTCATTATGAAAACAACTTGAGGCTGAAAATTATCAACAAAATTTATGTTGCACGGCAAATTTGATACTCCCTGTGGCCTTGGTCAGATTGAATTCAATAAAAAAAGTTCAAATTTTACATCTATTTTCAAAATTCTCGCAAATATCTTGGACGATTTTCTGTAAATTTCTTAAAATCAGATTAAGGATTCAATGTACCTGCTCAGAATGATTTTTAATAATTGTTTAAATTACAGAATCTCCCAAAAATAAAATGCTGCTTCTTACAGGGCCTTATTACCAAAGAAAACGTCAATATATAAAGAATGGATTCGGATAATTTTGTGCTCATATTCTTCAACACACCCAGGCCTACATTCAACATAATAAATTTCACACAATTTTCCATATATAGCGTATATATTACAAATAATCATCTCTACCAACATAACATTAGTAATAATGGATATAGACTATGAACGCCAATAATATTGAACATTGTGGCCGATTCCGACATATCAAACATTTCCAGCCGATAACGAAGACTGATATAATAGGTATAATTTCAAATCAATAACTTGCTTCAACAGAAGTTATATTTTATCAAGCATGCGCCACAGATAGGTCGTGCCTAAGAGAAACGATTCATCATCAACTCAGTGAGGCAGAATCATAGTTTTCTTCAGGTGTCTGAACTAATCATGTAATTTTCTTCGGGAGAACAAAAAGGTAAGGTTGGTTATTACCACACAAAAAAGTCATTGAATCCTCTAGCCACAGATTTAACATGGAATAGTGTCCACTCCCTAGATTTTATTCATTTCGAACCATTTTTCTTTGAGGGTCTACGTAGAGGAGTAACAACACATGTTCAAAATATTTCTGGTTGGGTATAAATTAAAAATATATCAGCAATCCAAAAGTGGTAATACCTCTGCCAGCAAATTTTAGCTTACATATGTTTTATCAAGTATGAGTCAATGATGGATCGTGCCGCCAAGGCACGGGCCATCTGTGGCTCATGCTTGACAAAATTAAATGTCTGATTGGGACAGCAATGAATAGAAATAATAAGAAAGGAAATTCGATGGGAGGATAACAACTTCAGGAAAATAATTTTAGGAAGACGACAAAATTGTATAAGAAAAAGCATTTTCTGTAGGTCTGTGAAAAATATTCGATTCAATTTAAGATTTGAAAAAATTCTGCCCGCTCGACCACTGCACTTTATTATAGTCGTTCAATCATCTTGGCGATATTTTCTACTCAAGAGTGCAGTTGATGGATATTCATTTTTTTTACAGCCACTTCTGGGAGTGAATCACCCTGGACCGGCAGCCACTTACTTATAGATGGAAAGGGTTAAAATTAGTTTACCCAAGTAATTACACCCTGGGTTGAGTGGTGGGCATTTTGTACTGCCCTTTTGCAACTTAAGTGGTTGTTAGTTGGTTTCTTTCAAGCCCTGCTTCCGGCCTTGCTTAGAAACAAAAAAATTTGAATTATATCGACTAAAAACTCAAAATTGATCAGAAGCCAATATCGGTGGACTCTAATCTTAACATCAAGACTATACATAAATTATTTATGTATATAGAATTGCTCAAAGCAACTTTTCTCGGCGTAGAGTATAATTTCAATTATAAAAAGGATTTTGGACCGTCATAACTATGTAAGAAGTTGAAAATTTGCTCTATAGAAAAAAGCAATATTGTTTTGTACAAATCTGAGCATTATGGTATTATTTTCATCATCATAAACAGCTATAAAATCTTCGATAATTCAAAAACAGTGAATGATAGATGACCCAATTATTTAGTAACAAATATCTCAATACTATGGTTTTTACATTTAAGCTATTTGAAACATTAAGCGTTTTAAACATTCAAAAAAAGCATATAATTGTAAGAAACAGAATTGTGTTTTCCTTTGGTCGCCAGAATCAGCCATGAGTTGCTTCAGATGCAGCAAAAAAAAATCATAATCACCAACATCGTTATTTTATAACAGTGCGAGGTGCGAGACACACATATTAAACATCGAGTAGGTGGAAAGATGATAACAAGAACATAAGATTCCAAACAAATCAAATATCTTAATATATATATATTATTTTCGTGAGTCAAATATTCAAAATGGTCGATTTTTTCAGTGTTCAAATGCAGTATATGACATATGCTGCTAGATTGCCGTCAATTTTCTTTATTATAACTCGTCACATGTCGAAAATTCAAGTGTTCTTGTTTCAACTTTTCTATCATGGTATAATTAAGACATATGATCAGCTTTCCTCTCCAGCAAGATAAAAATGATATCCCTCTCCTGAGCATACCATCAATATCTCCTGTATGCAGTCCCAATACTTGACATGCTGTGCACATTTGCCTGTTTCCATAGGTCAGTGTTAGAGGTTGAGAACTGTGTATCTCGCTTTTTTGTTTGGCTGCAATATCCCATGGAATCCTTCAACAGACCGGTAGACAACTTTTATTTCCTGAAAAGAAGTTTGGGAAACTTCAGAAATAATACATTTTCAAACGTGTAGCACAGATGAACTAAGCCTTGTAAATATTCAGGATTCCATTTTACCCTGCAGGAGAGGAAAGCCAAGAATATGGCTTAACCATGTGGTGAACCTCAGCCTCTTAGGCAGACACCAGTTCCGAATTAGGTTTGAAGGTTTCTGCTCAACAGTTTTCTCATTTTCTTTTACATGGACTTGGTTGATGGAGGAAGCTGTAAGCAGCACTTACATGAGCCACTGCGTGTTGGTGAGTCGTCAAGCAGAACTCCCATATTTCATCACCCTCACAGGATTGTACCCTAAGTCGGAATGATCAGAGATGCATACTTCGGCGTGTATTCTCACACTTCACCAATCGATTGATTCAACGGGGCATCACCGGATGCAATTGACATACCGAATGGAAATATATAATTGTTGGAAACTTTGTTGAGTGTGGGCAGATACTACAGTACACTTTGTCATAGTTTAGTTCTGTAAGATATATTTCTATTTCTAGCTTTAGTGCACTTGCGTGCTTTGGTTAGTTGGTTACTTTAAAGTCTTCTTCCGACTGTATTCAGAGCAACGAATCTTTTCACTTTGAGTCCCAAGTCAAGTTGAGTCAAAGAACATGCGAGTTGTGAGTCGAGCGCTATTCGTACAAAAATTAAAATTTGGAGTCTCGAGTCAAGTAGAGTCGGTGGACTTTGAAGTCGCAAGTCAAGTCCTGCATTTGTGAGTTACCAGTTGAGTCACGAGTCGATTCATAATTCCATTGCATCAGCAAAGATAGATTAATCTGGCACTTATCACTCAGTACCCACTTAGAATCATCATTAATAAGTAGACGAACACTGATTTTACAATCTTTCTGAAAAGAGCATTATTGAGGAGATTTACGCTGTGGCAGACGTGCTTTCTTTTTCAAGAAGTATTTACAGACACTGGCTAACTTCCTACACATCTCGTGTGCATTGTTTCAAATGGAGTCAGGATACTTAGGTAAAACGAATCAGCCATTGAAAAGGATGACACTAGTCTCCCTAACTCTGAAATCCAGAGTGGATTTCAATAATAGGAAAACATGCTGGATTTCCTCCAACTTACTTGATTTTGCATCGAGTTCAATTCTTTCTGAATACAATCGAAGGAAATTAGGTCATAGTCTGTGTACAATTCCTCAGTGACGAAAGGAAGCATTGCAAGGACGTTGTTGATTTCATATATAGGGAATATCTGTGAAGCCTGTAAATAGACATTTGGGCAAAGTTAATACATTGTAATGATGAGATCAATAAATAAGATCGATAAAATTGAGCTCAGTGACAGTTCACTTAAGGTTTTCTAAAATTTCAATATAATACCGGTTGAGAAAAATTTCCACAAACTTTTAGAGCGAAATTGTTTTCTTGAACGCACTTTTATCGTTTTGCGGCCGAAAATAAAGGTAAAAAAGGATTTGTAATAAAATCTAATTCAATTTTTTCATATATCCACAAGATTTAAGACCTTCCAATGCCATTGGTCCATATGGATCCCTCGTGCTATATGTTTTGGTTACTAATGCTATTCTACATGCAAGAGGTTGCTGGAGGCCAAAGTCTTCACACCCTTTGCCGCCTGCATGAGAGGTCGTGGTTCGCCATATGTTTAAGCTGTATTCTTGACTCTTCCTCTCCTACAGGACAAAAATGAAATCCCATCATGTTCTAGTTAAGTTTAATTTTGCTTTCGAATTTCAAGCTCAAGCATATGGTAAGCCAAGACTTTTAAGTAAGACTTAACACAATGTTGGCCACTCTGCTACTCGAAGACACCCGAAAAAAATAGGTTGTACCGGAAAAGAATTTAGCAAATGGGCGATATGCCCATTGAAGGAATAAAAATGCCCCTTTTTTGAGTTTGGTTGTAGCCAAACTGTACAAGAGGATTCAAACTATGATCAGGATAACAACTTACCCTCGATGTTATATCAGAGAACATTAACAAACGTTTGATCTGAAAAATAAATGAAACTAGTTCAATACAACACCGGTTAAGTATGAGAAGACGCAACATATTATAGAAAACTTCAGAATATCCCTAACATATTTCCTGCGTGTTGCAAGAGGCGATTAAAAGAAAACAAAGAAGAGGTGAATAGTTTTGCCATCACCCAGGGCAAATACCACTCACTGCACTTCGACATGGCAGTTCTGTCCCATTTGGAATGTTATAGGTGTTGATTCTGGCCAGACTGACAAAATGTCAGCCACTCTACTACTTAGACACCCGGACTGATTTCATATAAAAAACTGACAAATAAGTAACACTTTTTGATATATATCTTGCAAGAAATGTCTTTTTTTGAGTGTCTGACTGTAATTAAACCACAGAAAAAAGACGTGGACGCTTTGGACACCCGAAAAAAATAACATTTTATCACCCTACTTGCCGTTTTGCTGAAGTGACTTCAATAAAAAAAAAAACAAGGCGTCATTTAATGAGCCTGAACTGACCAATATGTGGCATTGGAAAATTATAAGTTTAACTTGACAATATGATTATTTAAAAAGCGCAAAAGCCAATTACAAAGATCACATCTTGAAAATTCAAAATCAAAGAGCCAAGGCGATGCAGTGAAAAGTATAGTATTTTAATGAATATGTTAACCAGGCTTATGCATATTCTTCAACTGGGTCACATTCGCGAACTGGAATCCTGTCCTAGGAATCAAGATTTGGATCTTATAGAAATCTCTTATTCATGCTTACCTTAACATTCCGCAGCTCAAAAATTGGTGGAAATACGTCCCAATTTTCAATTGTACAGTAAATTTTCAGTAATTTTAAAACCGAACAATGGCTGACAACAGAAGCGACTGCAAAGCAATCACTTCTCGTCAAGTCAGTCCAACCAAGATCGATTTCTGTAAACGATGACTTAATGAGATCTGCAGCCCCGTCACCACATTCATTGAGAGCGTGAATAACTTCAAGGAGTTCTTTTTCTTGAACTTTGACAAAACCTTTGAATATTCTTTGAAACCATCCCGGCTTGATCAAATATTTTAGACTAGACAGTAAAATTCTTTTTTTTTCTTCCAAACTATCATCTGAGGAAAAAGATTTCTTATTCAGCACAAGCTGCTGGAGATTCAACATATACTACATATCTTTAAAAATCAAGTTTAAGTTTTTCTTTATTTCAGTGGATCACCCTGAGAAAGGAACTGTACCAATGGTCTAGCGTTGTCGGGAAGTCATATGCTTCCTGTTTCAGTCGCGTCCACACACTGGGTTGAGTGGTTGTCATGGGTTAATGGATCAGACTTGAAGCAGATATTTTCAATCTGTGATACCAATGTGTTTACCATAAGATGACTGAATATTGTTTTCTTTAGGAAAGTTCCAAGCCATCATGTTATTTTCTGAATTTCTTATTATTCTCCATCATCTTAATATAAAGGCTTTGATAAAACTATCAACACTGCTACTTTATAGCAGTATTGATAAATTTTGCCTTTTTAACAGGCTTGCTGATGATAGACAACCTAAATGAGACATTTCAATCTCTGAATGATACAGCCTTTTTAGTGATTTTTCCTCTGACAGGGCACCGTATTAGGTGTCTGCGTAGCAGAGTAGCTGACATTTTGTCACTCTAGAGGGGTTTGTTGATATTTATATGTTCTAACGATATTGTTAATTTATCACACTTGATAAAAAAATGCTTCAATAATTTAGATAATTGATAAAACTTACACACCTCTCTTTAGAATCCCTACTTCTGATTCAACTCCCACAGTTAGGCATTGAGTTTTTTGGTTCACAAGTAACCCGCACAAGATCCTGCGAACAACAACCCAATGTGGTTCATTCACAGATTCAGACACAAACTTTCTGAATTCTCTCAAAGACATTTCAGCAACGTAAAGTGCAGTCAGGGCTTCTTGCAGGGATTGATGCTGCATCAGGAATACGAAATGACCTTCCACAAGCTTTTGATTGTTTCCCATAGACCCAGGTATTGGAATGAGAATATCTTTAAAATGATCCATCGTTAGGCCGTCCGGTAAATCAGATTTTGTGAAAGTAACTTTCTTGTTTTTTGTGCCGTTGTATGACATCTTTTTCAGTTTATGAATGACGTCGTAGATGGTTAATCCTGTTTTAGTTTGATCTGTCGTGATGTGCTCAGACTTGAAAGCATCTTGAAGGACTAACATGAGAATTTCAGTCAATGTTTCTGGTTTTTCATTTTTGAACTGAAGAAGAACTGACACAGTGAAGATAAGGAACATTGGTATCGAGCAGAGAGAGAGTAACGAAGGTGATTTTGTTTCGAGATGATTCATCATTTCGTCAGCTCGTTCCCCACTGAAACCTCTCACTAATTTCTCTACGTTTTCTTTGTTAAATCCTGCCAAAGCGATAACTTTCTGAGGTCGCGCTTTTCCCTCAAAGTACCTAATAACATGCTCTCGTGATGAATAGAGAATAAGAATGCCGGGGAGTAATTTTCCAGACAGAAGACTATTCAATATCATCTTGGGATCAGCTTTTTTGTGATGGTTGGTGATTTTACCAGGTTTCCCAAGATTGTCAGGCGACGAGTATTGATCAGCTCCATCAAGGGCGAGGAGAAATTTTGAAGGATTTGCCTTGATCCACTCAATTGCTTTCTCAATTACTTCAGGACTCAGATCCAACTGTCCAAACAAAAACTCTCCGAGCGAAACTTTATCATTTGTTTCCAAATCTCTAAAATTCATGTGATGAACAACCTCAATATCCCCAAGAGATGAAATTTCATTATTTAAAACTGCTTTAACGAATCTTTTCAGCATTTCTGTTTTTCCATAACCCGCCGCACCTATTAATGATATTCTTTTCAAATTGTTGGAGAAAAATTCGTCAAAGCCACATTCTTTACCTCGTTGGTGTTGAGTTTGTTGACTGAAACCAATTTCAGGTTTGTATTCACTTTCTTTGACTGTTGTTTCATAATAATTTACTTCTGTTGTTGCTGGACTGACTTTAGAATCACTTGTTGCCAGATTCTTCACACCAACGAATAGGTTTGCGTTGTTATTTGTTGCAGAATTAACGATTTTTTTGAATTCTTGTATTTCACCTGTAAGGCGATGACTGAATATTAGAGCATGACGTTTTGAAAAAAACATTATTCGATAGAACAAGTGAGGTGCAGGGGGAGATGGAATCTTGTTTTGATCGTGTTTCTAGAACTTTCGCTTTCATTGGATCCTGTATCTATAATTATTTGTCTCAGGTAGAAACAGAATTTGATTAATAGGCCTTGTAGTTTCGGGCTTTAGAACAGTCCTAACATATTTCCTATTGTCATAAGATCTGACAAAAAGGAAACAATAGAGGGGTTTCATGGTTTATCATCGACCTGGGCCAACACGACTTATTGCACTTTACTATGGTGGTTTAGTTCCTTAGAACGCTGTTGCCAGTACTTTATCAAGTACCGGTAATAGCTCTTAGCCATTTGATTGGCTGTTAGTAAGACCCTTTTAGGCACTGCTTTTATTCGGCCTTGCTTAAAGCGAACTTTTATAAAAAGAAAATTGCGAAATTTGAAGCTTAATTGAGCCTGAATTTAAATACAAGAACTTGTTTATAAAATGGATTAGTGAGTGATTAGCGGAACAAGATTAGGAGCTGTGAGCACTATCAATTACACTTTTAATTTATCCTGTGAAAGATGAAGGATGAGAACAAGGACTGACCATATGACAACACACGTACTCTTGTACAAATACCGATTCCAAGTTGAGATAAGAAGTTTCTGTCCTAATTTTCCACTAATTTTCTAATCGGGTCTAGTGAAGTTTAGTATGATATTCCCGAATGTCATTAAAATAAAAACTGGCAGAATATTCTCATCCTAACTAGGGGGCGCCAATGCTGCAAGCATCTGGCATTGTCTCCCAAGTTAGGATGAGTCGCTTGCAACATGGGAAATTATTATGATAATCGAATATATAGTACTAAAATTCATGAGACCTAATGTTTCTTGTGCATTGACATGTTTGGCAGAGAAAACAATTACTAGTGGTGGTTATACGAACCAGGTTCCAGCAAACCAGCCTATGTGCTTCTTTCGCAGGATGAGAACCTGCGCCAATAAAATTGTTTGTATAATAATAAAAACCAACCAGAATCCTGGGTTACAGTCTCTGTTAGACTGGCTTGATCAATGCCAATCTCATCCGCTTCTTTCTCTGTGTTTGACGACTGAGTTTTCTGATATGTTGGAATCACGATGTCCTGTTGCTTTGGATGACCGCAATTCTATTGGCGGTATTGCGTAAGCTCCTTGTGGTTCTTCTATTGGTAAAATATGATAAATACCTCTTTTAGTAAATTATTTGCAAACCTTGGAAAATTTGATTGTCAGATTTAATTGTATGATATTCAAAAAATATGCTTCGTTACGAGTTACGACCCAGTAATTCGTGTTGTTAGAGACGTTAAAAAGATTAGCCGAAACGTGCATTCCTCAACTCTATCAAATTACTAAAAAATTTGGATAAAATTGTGAAAAAATGACGATTTCGACATGCCTTCGGCATAACTTTCCATTCGCCATTATCATGAACTGAACTAAAAGGTCCTAGCATATTTTCGTTATATCAAATGGTAATCTAAAATTCAATCTGACCTTCAGAATCATCATCGTCACTTTCTTTCAGGAAATTATCAACCAGTTGCCAGATATTTTCTGCTGTTGCTATTTCATCTAAAAAATAGAAAATATTAAGATGCAACTTAAAATGTCAATGATGTCATAAGTGGCAGATAATATTAAGCATAATAGTGGTACATCATTATATTACAAAAGTGTTGTTTATTATTACATTAGAATAGAAGCGCTAACTGCACTCTACTATAAAATTTAGTTTTATATTGAATATTTTTTGCTTGGAGTGAATGTTCTGGTTTTTCATCTCGAGTAGCTGTCCTCTTTGCTATAGCAGTGGTCACTGATTTCCTTTGTTCACAGCTAATCGACACTATTTTTGTGTGCAAAAAAACAATGAAATTTACGGAACTCAGAACTAAATGGTACCACTGCTGTCAGTATGTTACTCAAACAGAACAAACTCCTGTACAGTAAAGCATGAAACTATAAGCGAGACAGTGGGCAGTGCTTAGAGGAAACCAATGACAATTTAAGTGGCAAAGAGCTATTTTAAACTGTGGTGCCAGTATCTGCACTCCATGTAAAATAATCTCAAATTTGCTTCCTTTTAGCCACCAGTTAGACACACAAAAAGGAATAAAAGCGACCTAAAACCTGCACCTAATGTTTTGCACATCAACCCTCACCATTTCTGTGTTTCCAACGCCAGAGCATTTCAAGATTTCTTTCTTCTGCTGATTTATGATCTTCAATGATGATTCCGACCTCATATGAACTCAAGCACAAACCTTCTCGAGATATTGCAAATCTTTTGAATTGACCAGAGTTTGTGAATCTCTTGAGAACTTCAAGAAAAACATCTTCAAGTCGAGTATCTAAGTGGAAATCGTTGGTGATTTTGGATGGTGGTAAAAAAGGATTTAATGCCTCTGTCAGCTTTTTGTGACAGAAGATTGTGATGACTAAAAGATAGTTCTTAAATAATCTTATAACAAGGCATTTTAAATGGAGTATTATTTTGAAATCTGACTGAAGTCTTCGGTCGCACAGAATATTTGAGCGCGATTCACGTTTTGATATGACAAGCCGAATCAACAAGATAAACTGCAAGGTTACGAAAGGTACGTAATTGGTCTACAATGTGGTAAGTTCGAAACATTCGCATGGGGACTGGATCACTATAATAAAGTGCAGCGATTGCTACCTGCCCTATGCAATCGCAAAACCATCTAGCATTTTATTTACTTCATTTTAGCATGCATCAGTCCAGCCACAAAGTGGGTATCTTTTCAACAACATCACCATCTACGAGTGGAAAACAATACGGGACCTTACTGAGTATCATCCACAAAATGAAGGATTTCAAAAGTATTGTAAATTTGATCCAAATAAAAGTTTTCAGTCATTTTACTGAAAAATTTTACCTGCACTTTCAGAAAGTTTTTCAGAGAAGTAAACAGTAACAATATTTCTTATCTTCTTGGGTGTAGCCTGAGATCCTGGATGTTAAAATAAAATAAATTTAACAATATTAATATTATTTTTAATTAACACAGCATAAGAATAAATAACGAAAGCAGAGAGCGTAACTTGACTGCGACACACTCAATTTGGCATCTCACCTTATTATCATTTATAATTAGATCGAATTTATTCACTATCTTGTCTATTCTTCCATGCCTTTGTGCAATAGTGTCCAGACTGGCATAATAACAGCCACCAGGTAGCCAAAGATAAATGAAAAAAACAAAAATAAATAAGTCAAAGGAAACACATCTGAAAAAAACTTGGAAATTATTCATTATTTCAAGACATATTTTTTGCCAGAATATTAAAATTTATCTCTTGAGTCTAGTGATAATGAACCAAAAGCATCAAAATCATCAATACTATGGCAGTACTGGTGCTTTGCATTTTTTTCACCCGAAGAAAACAGCATGAATGTTTTTGACGCCTGAAGACACCTGTTTTTGACAACTAAAAGAGACCAAAGGAGTGGAAGATGGTTTTACTATCGCTCAGGAAAAATGACACTCCCTGCACTCTACCATAGCAGTTTAGTTCCGTTTGGAATGTTTTCGGCTTAGAGTTCTGTTGCTTGTACTACATCTTGTAGTAGCTCTTTGCTACTAAGTGGCCTTTAGTTGGTTCCTTTTTCGGCACTGCTTCCAGCCTTGCTCAGAGTGAATTTCGTTGAAAAATATGAGAAGAGGTCCTTCAACTTATGTGTGATGGCTGATAAGTTTAATATATTATCACATATTAAAGTCACACCATATTTCTCTTTCCACAACCAGAGCATTTGCAACTTTTGTTCCTCTACGGATTCTTGATTATCTTCAGTAATTGTTGTAACTTCATCGACACTGAGTGCAAGACCTGTTCCGGCCTGAGCAAAAACTTTGAATAATTTTGAAGGAAATTTTTTTGAGACCTCATGAAAAACATCTTCAAATCTTTCTTCTGGTTCATCTATCAATAGAAAAATAATATGATGATATTTTAATAGATTTTATCACATCTGATTTTTTTTTAAAGCTACTTCTTGGAGTGGATCACTCTGCCCACCCAGCCCAGAATTGCTGGAAAGATATGATCTTTTCCTGTTCGGCTCAGTTTACCCAAGTTATTTCACCTTGGGTTGAGTGGTGGGTGTGGATTACAGAGCCGCACTCGTCAGGACTCAAACCCGAGATCTTCAAACTGCGACGCCAACATGTTTAACCAGTAAAGTTAGGTGACTGAAGTTTACAATAAGAATTCACAGTTAAGAATTAGACTGCTGCCCCAAGTGGATATAATTTTCGCGCTGTATAATAGTCATAGGGGTCACGAGAGTTCGAAGTGCTGATCAACCTATAGTGCACTATTTGGGATAATACTAACCAGGTTGCTAAAATCTTTTTAAACACCTTTTTTTTAATGGGAAACAACCAAGGTTGGAAGGGGACACCCAAAATAAAACCTCAATCGACCTCAGACACATCAAAGATCTGCTTGAGAGCACAACCAGTTAACTCCACTATATTACCACTACTAAGTTGTGAAACTATCAAAAACAATCCATGGACTCATATTAATTGCCATAAATACCATGTGATGTGACAGGTTCTAATACAACTTCATTAGGCACATCAGTTTCTGAAGCTTCTGATTCTGTTTTTCGTGAATTCAATGATTCCATGGAACTTTTTGGAGTGCACCATTGTTCATCTTCCGATGTTGTACCTTTTGTATGAAAACATTTTCCTCAGAAAATTTTAACACAAAATAAAACCTAACATTAACAGTGAAATGAAGAAATAAAAAATTTAAGCCCGGTGGTCAGGGCATTCTCCAAACAAACACACACACGGTGTCAATCACAAAAAAAACACTTGAATCTTACCATTTTGGGTTTGTCTTTCCGAAAGAAAATATAATATACTGGTAAGTCGGGAACACAGAATAAACACTTTTTCTGAACTATTTAGTTGTCTTTTCCCAATTTACATTAATTTGTTGGTGAAACCATCGCCCAATTATGAGATTATAGTGAGGTCATTTTGCAAGGCTACTGACAGAAAAGTGCCACTGACCTGAATCTGTATATTTATCATCTTCTGACCGAGTAACTGTTTCATTTTTTTGTGGCAACTTATCCTTATTTGATTCATCCGTATTATTACTCTGACTTTCTGATCTTGTAGGTGACTTGTTGACTACAGCGTTCTCTGCAGAATTTTACAATATTTGATGATCCAGTTCTGTTGTGTATGTTTTCGCTTATACCGTAGTTGCTTGTACTACATCTTGTAGCAGCTCTTAGCCATACTCAGAGTTGGTTTGTTAGATGGATCCGTTAGGTGCTTCTTCAGCTTTGCTCAATAAAAAAGGTTGACCACTGCTTCAATGAGTATTTTGATTATTATTTCAGTTTGGTCAATATGTCAGTCAGTTCCTGCAGGTTTGTCTCAGTGTCGGCCTACATAGATGATCTGTATTTTTGTATGTCCAGTACATTTTCATGGAAGGACAAAATAGCTCTAATATCCTAAACACTCTTGATTCATAAGAGTCTTGACAAGTCCCAAGCTTTTTGCCACTGACCTGAATCTGTTGCTTTCTTCTCATCTTCTGACCGAGTAGCTGTTTCACTTTCTTGTGAAGATGTATCATTACTTGATTCATCCTTATTATTACTCTGACTTTTTGATCTTGTCGGTGACTTGTTGACTATAGTTTTCTCTGCAGAATTTTAAAATATTCGATGATCCAGTTCTGTTGTGTATGTTTTCGCTTAGACTGTAGTTGCTGGTACTACATTTCGTAGAATGTCTTCATTTGAGCTGGTTTGTCAGATGGTTTCGTTAGGTGCTCCTTGGCTCTGCTTAGAGTACTTAATGAAAAAGGTTGACCACTGCTTTAATGAGCATATATTTCGATATATTGTTCAGTACGTTTTTTGGAAACACGATCAAAGTCTAAAATCATGAACACTACTGTTTAATAACGATTTGACAGTTTCCAAGCTTTTTGTACTTATTTCTACTGGACAAACAGGAAGAAATGCTCAATCTTCTAGTGAATGTTACTATGTTGTAAGGTCAATTTCCACCCATTTTCACCAGGTGTATGGAAGGCAAAGTAATCGATTTTTACCAGACATAGGGAGAGAGATTTTATTATTTGTTGAACAGAACATAATATGCAGAAGCGAATGAATGACATGAATGCATAAAATATTTATGGTTTATGGATGATCATCAAGTCAACTCCCACTCAGGTCATATTGGCTATTTTGATGTAAATAATTCGAACCTGAACTCCCTTCTTCATTGTTTCGACAAGTTTCTGCTTCACTTTTCTGAAGTGATGAATCTTCAATACTGTTTGGTTCTCCAGTGGATGCCTCCTCATATTCTGATCGAGATGGAAAGCTTTCGCGTTCATTATTTTCTTGAATGATAAAACAATGTGAAGACATTACTTTACAGTTTTAAAACAGAAGAGTAAATTTTACTTCACCATGCATTAGTCACAGATGGATCCCATCTCAGCGGCACAATACAACTGTAGCTCATGCGTGATGAAAGAATTCTGACAGGAAAAACTACTAAAACAGCAGTTTGTTGCCACAGGCACTCAAAAGTGACATTTGTATTCACCTACTTGACTGTTTTGTTATTGAAAGGAGTGGTAGATGAAGTTATTATATCAATGGAATCAACTAACAGTCACTCATATGGCAAATATGCATTATGGCAATTCTAAAACCCACACGTACAGTTCTTTACATTTTTTGAGCGGTTGTTGTGTTTTTTTTTTGGGGGGGGGAGGTTGTAGAATTATTTGCTTGGTTTGTGTTGGTTTATTTCGGTGGGAAACATGGGAACAAATGTCCCCTCCTTAGGTGAATCATAGTGTCATTTAGGCCAATTTTAATCAGCAGCTGTATGGGTTACAAATTAGCTGACATTCTGTGAGCATAACGAACATTTATATGAAAGCTATTCAGACCTAAATTAGTTTCCTTACTTTCATGAATTGTTTCCTCTTCACTTTTCTGAGATGATAAATCCTTAGTCTTGCTTGGTTCGCCTGCAGTTGTTGTTTGAGATTCTGGTCCAGATAGAAACTCTTTGCCTTCACTTTTTTCTGAAAAGATAAAACAAACAAAAAATGAAAACAGAAGATATTTTAATTAGTAAATTATTAGTCACAGATAGATCCCCCCTTATTGACACGATCAATCTGCGTCTCACGCATAACTAAATAGCAATCCTGACTAAAATTTAGACTTCTGCGAAATGTCCTGAAAATCATAATAATTGACGAAGACAATAAAAATTTTGCCCTAAAGCAGTGTTTTGTAAAACAGTTCAAAATTGTGCTGGCAATGTGGAAAATCTTCTAGAAATGAAGTTCTGCCACAAACCATTAGACTACTGGGAGACATTTACATGATGCAGCTTCCCCCTCGTGGATTAAAAAAATTACACAATGGCCATTTTAGTGCTTGGTGAAATAGGAATTTGTGATATTTCTCAAAAAATTTGAATCTTGTAAATTTCAAGTCGAACTTGATAGATCAAATCTTTCCAACAACTTTAACTCTGACCATCTATAAGTGGTCATTGGTACAGGGTGATCCCCTCTAATAAGTGACTATAAAGAGATTTTCAACCTGCAATAGCAACATGGTAACCAATGGGCAATCCCGTCCTCCAATCATTACACCAGAGAATGGTCAGGTAAAAAAGGACAGGACAAAACGTCAAATAAGATTTGGAAACGTGTTTAAAGGAAAAATCTTCAAAATTGTATTGTCTTGGTCCAGATTTACAGACAAAAAATACAAATGGACATCTGCAAGTTTTTACAGGGATTTGTAGATTTGGATTTTGTTGGAAAGATATGATTGTACCCCTCCTGATGTTTGGTTTGAAGGAGGGTCCAAACTCCCACTCAACTATCCATTTCCACCGCCAGTGCACTGCTACAGGCAGTTATCTATCTCTGAAGAAAGGGCAAATCTAACCTACACATGTATCTGTACGTTGCCGATAGCCAACCTTGGCTCAACTTAATGAGCACTATAATGATGAGTTCAGTCCAGGCTACCAACTGGGTTTTTAGCTGAATGTTCAATCTAAGTCAGGTTCGAAGCTAGACACAACTCTCAACAAAATTTCATATAAATCTGAACCCCTATAGTAAAGTGTAAATTATTGGTATTAACTCTAGGAATTGTTAGATTTAAAACTTTCACAAAAACGTCTGAAGCCGCTACCTGTCACAGGTTGAATATCGAAAATGTTTTTGTTAATTTGTTGAGTTCAAACGCTTGGACACCATTTCCCAACAAATGAATGTACACTAAGCAATAGGAAAATTTTATCGAATAATCTTTTGTTAGGTACGAATGTCTATCTGTGACGCATTCTTGACAAAATGAAAAATTTCTGATTCGAAAACTGTGACAAAACTTAGTCCAAGCATGGGACATAGATGAGCTGTCATTAATCTACCAATCAATAGCGTATTTGAAGGGGAGGGGGGGGGCTGTCATGGTTCCCCTTGTTGACCAAGTACTTTTAAACGTAGGATATCTTAATCTTTTTCTGCAGTAATATGCAATACACTCATTTGGCCAATTTCAATAGCCATGATGATTTTTATCATTCAATTCTAATTAGATTTATAGCTCCTCAAATTTCATCAAACAAAATTTAAGTTTACTCTCTGGGAGGGGCGCCCGGTTAGCTCAATCGTTAAAAGCGTTGGTAATTAGCTTCGTAATTCGTAATTCACTGCTTACGGCTTCCTCAACCAAACATCTCCACGTACCTCCACGATTCGGAACTGATATCTGTGCGACAGCATAAAAATGAAATCCGATCCCTTAGTGCAAAACATAATTTAGAGAAAGATGAAAAAGCCAAGAAAGTAACATGAAAGATCCAAATAAAAACCGATCAAAATATTCTGCGAAACTCTGCCTTATTTTCACGCACGCCACTGATGAATCTTGTTGCAGTCAGATAATTTTGTCGAGACATTTTTTGATAGGCAACTATGGATCGAACCGCCGAGGCGCGGCACATCAGTGACTTATTCTATACAAAATTTAACGCGAGGCCAGATCTCCGAATAGTCTGACGAAAACGGTAAATTGGAAGTTTCATAATACCGTAAATATTCGCCACGGCCGCCCAAGAAATTTACGAGTTATTTTACGAAACATGACAAAATCGTAGCAGAAAAAATTCCGTTGATATAATATGGTCATAAAACGGTAATGTACGGAAAATCGCACCGAGAAACTAACGGTTTTGCGCTGTGGTTTCATAGTTTTAAGGGACCTCAAATATTACAATGTTCGCCTCCCTCTCCAGTAACTCAAACTTACCCATGTCCAGAAGTTGTTGTTGTCAAATCTCACCAAACTTCAAAATAAGGTTATTCGAAGTGAAACTACGTTACAATGAAGCTAACCAGCTAACAGGATTATACTGACGTCTGTTATGTATAAATGAAGGATTTCATGACAAGACAAACAAACTCTCGATGACATTATTTACACAAAATTGTGTTTTTATTTGGATTGCTGTTAACTTGTACAATATTTGTGGAACTCGTAATTGATTAGGCCTGATCGAAGCAGATTTCGAGTTTTTTTTATCATGCCATGAATTGTCAAGTGTGGCCCGATGATGTTTTGCGTTATTGCTTGTGCTAACCCTTTTGCTCGGTTACCCTTTATTAAGTATGGCGCCAAATATGATGACTCGTACTTAACAAAACAGAATTTCTCATTAAAGATAGGATATCATTTTTATTTTATCCTGCGGGAGAGGAAAGCCTAGAATACAGCCTAACCATATGGCGAACAACGACCTCTCGTGCAGATACCAGTTCCTAGTCGGGGTGGCCTTTTTTTGGATTATCGTATTTCTCATTTTTCCTGTGCGTGGACCTGGTTGGTGCAGGAAGCCGTAAGCAGCGCTTACCTGAACCGTGCACCGTGCACCGGCGAGGCGTCCAGCAGACCTCTCGCGTGTAATCATCATCTCCTTATTGAGCTAACCGGGCACCTTGAGAATTTGTGTATGTATGGACAATATATAGTTAATTAGTTAATTTGCCCTTGCTTCATTATCTAAACAGTGTATTTTTCGCGCGCTAAGATTGGTACTTTCCGCTGCCACTGCACTCCGATTCGGTAACAATCTTCTCTCTTTATTGCAGAAGTTTTTTTTCGCTTAGAGCGCGGTTGGTGGTTCTGTATTTCGTACTGTTGCACTAGCTCTTTGCACTTCCGTAGGATTGATTTCGGCCTTGTGGGAATTGGAATTCAGATAAAAAAGGGATAAAAACAAAAAATCCAGCGGATTTTCAAAGGATTAAAAAATATTTGTCAAGGTGCGAAGCGACACCAAAAGGAAAGAAACCGACTATTATGGCAGAAATTACATAAAATGTAAAACCTCATACAACTGTGTATGAAGCGCAAAGCGTTTTACGTAGAACTATGCCGTCAAGTTGGTTGCTATAAGGTGCCGTATACAACACGCAGCATATGATTATTTTTTTCTAGTAAATTATAATGAATATTATATAAGTAAATCCTCATCGTATCGAATGGAATTATTGCTCAAACCAGTCAGATATATTGTGCGCGCATAGTTTTATTAAAATTGAGTAATTGATGGATCCCACCCTCGAGGCATGGTCCATCGGTGATTCACGCTTGACGAAGTAAAATTTTTGATTCGAAAAATCTTTGTGCAATCACAAAAATTAGTCAAATCACTCGAATCGGATATTTGTATTCTTTTGTTCTCGCTTGTTCTAACTTTTTGGTGGCCTTGGTTTTTCTTTGAATCATCCCGAGTAAGGGGGTGTCTCGAAAATTGTACGGGTTGTACGGGATGTACTGGATGTACGGGATGTACGGGATGTACGGGATGTACAAGATGTACGGGTTGTACGGGATGTACGGGATGTACTGGATGTACGGTATGTACTGGATGTACGGGATGTACTGGATGTACGGGATGTACGGGATGTACGGGATGTACGGGATGTACGGGATGTACGGGATGTACTGGATGTACGGGATGTACGGGATGTACGGGATGTACGGGATGTACAAGATGTACGGGTTGTACGGTATGTACTGGATGTACGGGATGTACTGGATGTACGGGATGTACTGGATGTACGGGATGTACGGGATGTTCGGGATGTACTGGATGTACGGGATGTACGGGATGTACGGGATGTACTGAATGTACGGGATGTACTGGATGTACAGGATGTACTGGATAAAATTTTGCGCAAATTACTTTTTGAAGCATAGCAAATTGAAATATCAGTAGAAAAGTTTCGAATATTTATTACTAACACTGTAACGAGAATGCAGTAAAATCGCCATTCTTTGATAGTAATGCCAATCGATAAAATTAAAATCCACAGTACATAATTTGGCATTCACAAGGCAACCACAATTTTTAAATATGAAAATTATGCAAATTAATGTTAACGGCGTTTTTATCAAAATGTGGTTAATCAAATGTGGTGGTCGTGAATTACACTCAATGGTTTGCAACCAGTTTAACTGCAGTCATGTTATATAAAACCAAAGGCAATTTCGCCCAGAGCGTATTGCACACACATTCAATTACACCCAATAGTATTGCCCTTAATAGGATTGCACCCAGAAGGATTCCACTCGGTAGAATTGTACACCTTCCTATGATTGTAGTAGATGTACGGGATGCACGACATGTGCCGCACGTGGTGTACGGAACATTGGATGCACGGCATGCCTATTGGATGTACGACATGCACGAAATGTATGGCATGAATGACATGCGCCGAATGCACGGAATGCATTGGACACGGCATGCAGAGATGTACGACATACACGACTTGTACGGGATGCACGGAATGTATGGCATGAACGACATGTGCCGAATGCACGGAACTGGATAGTATGCACGGGATGCACTCAATGTTCGGAATGCACGTGATGTACGGCAAGCACGGGAGTACTGCATGTACGACATGTACGCACGCACTTGTATACTGAATACATTGATGTACGGCAAGCAGATTGGTATGTACACTGCACGTGTACGGGATGCACTGTGTCACGGGATACTCAGTAGGTACGGAATGCACTTCATACACCCGGAGTGTGCATTCCTTGCATCCAGAACATGTCGTGTATATCGTACATTCCGCGCATGCCGTACATCCAGTGTATTCCGTGCATCCCGTGCATGCCGTACATTCCCTGAGCATGTCGCACATCCCGAGTATTCCGTGCACCACGTGTAACCGTACATTCAGTACATAACGTGCATGCCGTACATCCCGTACATTCAGTACATGTCGTGCATGCCGTACATCCCGTACAGTTTTCGAGACACCCGTATATCTCAATTTTCCTGTGCCTAGACCTGGTTGGTGGAGGAAGCCGTAAGTATCGCTTACGTGGCTCATCGAGCACCGGCCGGGCGTCCAACACCCCTCTCGCATATAACCATCGTCCCCCACGAAATTTGAACCCGCGTCCTGACGATCAGAAATGCGTAGCTAGGAGCGTTTTCCCAACGATTTACCGATTGAGTTAACCGGGCATAATTTGACAGACATAGTTAACTATGATAGAATATCATATATACTATGATAGAATGTCATATCACGCGCCGAAGGCACGTGAAAAAACCAACGATTTTCCGCTGCAGTTCTATAATTTTAGGGGACCTCAAATATTACAATGTTCGACCCCAGATGCAGTAACTCAAACTTACCCATGTCCAGAAGTTGTTGTTGTCAAATCTCACCAAACTTCAAAATAAGGTTCTTTAAAGTACAACTCCGTTACAATGAAGCTAACCAGCTAACGGGGTTAAACAGACGTCTGGTATGTATAAAAGATTAATTTCATGACAGACAAACAAACACTCGATGACATTATTTACACAAAAAGGTGTTTTTATTTGAATTGATAACGCGACAACATATATGGCTCATACTTTACAAAACAGAATTTTTCATCAAGTATATGTATAGGCAATATGGTGAGTTAATTTGCCAATGCTTCGGTATCTAAACAGTGTATTTTTCGCCTGCCAAGATTTGATACTTTCCACCGCCAATGCACTCCCATTCGGGAATAATCTTCTCATTTGGACAATGAGTTGTCTAAGTATGGCCTACAACGTGGTCATAACTATGCGGGTTTGAACCCCAAAGAAATATGTTCAAGATCGACGAACGAAAAAGGATTTAATAAGCAATACATGCGGGTTGTCCATGGGCGAGGCACTGTAACCCATAGCCTTGGGACGATGCTCGATAACCTCATCGGTTTCTCATATGTTCCACAAGAGATGGACTGGCAAGTTGCAAGATTATTCTCATAACCAGGTATAATTGCAAACATTATTAATTGTATACTGTGAAATAAAGTTCATTTCATCTCATTTATGAACGAGCAGGCAAAAAAACTTCCGATCGTGTGATGCGTACATGCATCGAGACTTGAAGAAGAAGAAAAAAAGGTTGGAAGTGGTTTATTTGCCCAGAGCAAATACCAATTACTTATCTTAATTGCAGCAGTTTTTAATTGAAAAGTGCGGTTGGTGGTGCTATAATTTGTACTGTTGTACTATCTCTTTGCCCCACCGTACCTCTGCGGTGCGTTCCATCAACACAAATAGTGGGCAGTTCGGTGGTGGGCAGATACAACCCTCTGCACTTTACTAAAACGGAAGAATCGAACAGTTTTACAACTAAAATGATTTTTATTTATTGACTAGACTTGTCCTGACGAACTGATATAGAACATGCGTGTTTTCACATTCGCCCAGAGCAGATACTATTCACCAATGTCTACTATAATCTATAGTAATTCAGATATACTGGCATATAAATTATTCCAATATCACAAGTGAGCGCCAACTATGTAGCATGGACTATTATACCAAACACAAATCTAGCATGGACCAAAGAGTATCACGCGTAGAAGGTGCGATTCATCTATGGCTCATACTCGATCGGTATATATTCTGCACGAGATTTGAGAATATATTTCTGGATATACAATATGCTCCCAAAGCACACGAATTTTTAGTTTAATTCTCACAATTTATTGCTAATTATTAATTTATTAGGAAATTATTAAATCTGCAGTATTTCTATCGTATTTTTGCTGCCTTTGTATGAGTATTCGTAGACAAGATTATAAACCTATTTCTCGTGTGAAAGGGTTTCAATTTAGATTGGTTATGACGATTTAGGACAACGTCGAGAGGAAGGATGGGCAAAACCGAATTGATTTTTTTCAAGTCGAATCGCAATCCGAAATTAACAATGGAAATTTTCATATTTTAACAAAAAATCCAATCGATTTTGGTCAAATTTCACCAAAATCGATCGCATTTATTCGTTGAAATTTTCGAATATTACTCCACTTCACAAGCTTTGGTTCCTATCGTTGATTCGAATACCTTAGGATTCGAATCACCGAATTCAATTGCCCAGCCCTAGTTGTGGGTGAGGGTGGTAATTTCAGAAGCAAATCGATTTGCTAATCCATGCAAACCACTCAATCCAAGGTGGAATAACTTGGACAGGCTCGGCCAAACCGGGAAGTTAAATATCTTTCCAATATTGCACACCCCGGTAATGCTAATGATTTGCTAGGGCGATCCTCTCAACAAATTTTCCGCGCGGCTTCGAGTGAAGATACTACAATCTGACTTGTGGACAATTGTGCGCCATTTTCGTATTTCCGCCTCATCGAATTAAGGTTAAGAATGAGGTACTCGATTTACGTTATCCCCAATCAAAACTTTTAATTAGTGGAGCATGCGCCACAGATGGACCGCGTCTTATCGACGCGATCCATCAGTGGCACATACTTGACAAAAGATGTTTTGACAAAAATTCCGATCGAGTGACTATGATAAATAATTTGTGTAGGAAGTGAAGGCCAGAACACTGATTACAGCCTTGATATTGACAGTAGGTTCAGGGATACATATATATTTGAAAAATATAACGAATCTGTCGAATGTGAAGTGGGTTATAGAGGGAAGCTGAATTGCTGTAACTTCGCCTAAATTAAACGGCAGAGATACTTACGTTGTGGGTTTTACCACCCACAGATACCACTCATTGCACTTTTCAATAGTGTTTCAGCTCTGATTTGGATATATTCAGTTTAGTGTGCAGGTTCCGGTACTCCATTTCTTAGTAATTCTCTTTGGCATTAAGCGGTCTTTAGTTGGTTTCTTTTAGACACTGCTTCTAGTTTTGCTCAGAGTGAATTTCAATACAAAAAAACGACAAAAATTAGGTGTAAGCTTTTATCCAATAGGTGTGCTTATATGAGGAGAAAATAGAACTGCGGAGAGGCTGATACAGGGTTAAAATCAAACTTAAATCTTCCCTCTGTATGTGCGTGCTTGAGGTCGCAATACACGCTTGCCAAGGTCGTGTTTTTTTTTATTTAAACCTTGCGTTTTACGCTAGTGCAACGCTACGCATGCTTTTGTTTACGTTTTCCAACGCAACGGAACCGTTTGCTATGCAAGCTAACGAAGTGTGCTTGTTTCGTTGCGTAACTTTGTGGTTTGGGATAGCGTAGGATTTCATTTTCATGTGGAAGGAGAAAGCCGAGAGTACGTCTTAACTATATGATGAACCACGACCAGCAGTTCGAAGTCGGGAATGAGGTCTCTAACCATTTACAGGTTTTTCATGAGCATGGACATGGTTGGTGGAGGAGGCCGTAACGTGAACCACCGTGCGTCGGCGATCCTCTTGGATATAATATTGCCAAACTACAATCCCGACCATACCAGTTTATTTTGTTAAGCATGAGTCACTGATGGACCGCGTTTCAGTAGCGCGATTCATGAACGATTCACTATTGATTCGAATAAACTGTGCTTTGAATCACCGAATCGAATTGCCCAGTCCTACTCGCAATGCAGTCAGTGCCCACTGAATCATTTCTTTTTTTAAAACCACGGGTTAGAATTGCTGTAAAAATGTGGTCTTCTCCTGTTCGGCTTAGCCTACCCAAGTTATTACCCCTGGAAACATTGAAATGTGACCAATCAATTACCTAAAACGGACGCTACGAATTCACCACAAGCACAGAAGCAACAAATTATGTCTCTATAATATATTATATTGATTTAATGTGAAGCGAAAAGAGAAAGGACAACATAAACAGTAAAAATCATGCATACAGTAAGATAAGATGAGCAAATATATACATAAGCAAAATTCAAATATCAATATCAGGCCACTTACAGCCTAATTAGGGCCGTGAATCAGGAATAGAGTTTTCTTTCATTTTGAAAACAACTTGAGGCTGAAAATTATCAACAAAATTTATGTTGCACGGCAAATCTGATACTCCCTGCTTCGTGCCTCCGGCTTTGATCAGATTGAATTCAATAAAAAAAGTTCAAATTTTACATCTATTTTCAAAATTCTCGCAAATATGTTGGACAATTTTCTGTAAATTTCTTAAAATCAGATTAAGGATTCAATGTACCTGCTCAGAATGATTTTTAATAATTGTTTAAATTACAGAATCTCCCAAAAATAAAATGCTGCTTCTTACAGGGCTTCATTACCAAAGAAAACGTCAATATATAAAGAATGGATTCGGATAATTTTGTGCTCATATTCTTCAACACACCCAGGCCTACATTACACAATATAAATTTTACATAATAATCCATATATAGCGTATATATCACAAATAATCATCTCTACCAACATAACATTAGTAATAATGGATATTCAGACTATGAACTCCAATAATATTGAACTTTGCGGCCGATACCGACTTATCAAACATTTCAAGCCGATAACGAAGATTGATATAATAGGTTTCATTTTAAATCAATAACTTACTTCAACAGAAGTTATATTTTATCAAACATGCGCCACAGATAGGTCGTGCCTAAGAGGAACAATTCATCATCAACTCAGTGAGGCAGAATCATGGTTTTCTTCAGGTGTCTGAACTGTTCATGTCATTTTCTTCAGAAGATTCAAAAAGTTGAGGTTGGTTATTACCACACAAAAAAGTAATTTAAATCCTCTAGCCACAGATTTAACATGGAATGAGCCCTTCATTGCCTAAATTTTCTTCCAATGGAGCCAATTTTTTTTTGGGTGTCTACGTACAAGAGTAAACAACACATGCTTAGTCAAAATATTTCTGATCTGGTATAAATTAAAAATATATCAGCAATCCAAAAGTGGTATTGTGGTTTGGTTGTGCCAAAAGGTGGCAAATTTTAGCTTACACATGTTTTTCCAAGTATGAGTGCACGGATGGAACGTGCAGCCAGGGCAAGGGCCACCTGTGGCTTATGCTTGACAAAATTAAATGTCTGATTAGGACAGCAATGAATAGAAATAAGAAAAAAGGAAATTCAATCTTTGATAGCTGGAGGATAACAACTTTAGGAAGACGACAAAATTGTATGAGAAAGAGCATTTTCAGTGAGTGTAGAGTGTTAGAAGGTTCTTAGGCTTGAAGGTTCTTTGTTTGGCTGCAATGTCACATATCCTTCATCAGACCCGTAGTTAACTATTAATTCCTGAAAAAAAGTTTGGGAAACTTCAGAAATCATACATTTTCAAACATGTAGCACAGATGAACTTAGCTTTGAAAATATTCCGGATTTCATTTTATCCTGCGGGAGAGGAAAGCCGAGAATATGGCTTAATCATGTGGTGAACCTCAGCCTCTTAGGCAGACACCAGTTCCGAATTAGGTTTGAAGGTTTCTTCTCAACAGTTTTTCTCATTTTCCCTTACATGGACTTGGTTGGTGGAGGAAGCTGTAAGCAGCACTTACATGAGCCACTGTGCGTTGGTGAGTCGTCAAGCAGACCTCTCGTATTTTATCATACCTCACAGGATAGCACCCTAAGTCAGAATGATCAGAGATGCATACCTCGACGTGTATTCTCACACTTCACCAATCGATTCAACGGGGCCCCGGATGCAATTGACATATCGAATGGAAATATATAATTGTTGGAAACTTTGTTGAGTGTGAGCAGATACTACAGTACACTTTGTCATAGTTTAGTTCTGTGAGATATATTTCTAGCTTGGGTGCAGTTGCGTGTTTTTGTTAGTTGGTTCTGGCTGTATTCAGAGCAACGAATTATTTCACTTTGAGTCCCAAGTCAAGTTGAGTCAAAGAACACGCTGTTCGAGCGCTATTCGTACAAAAATTTAAATTTGGAGTCTCAAGTCGAGTCGGTGGACTTTGAAGTCGCAAGTCAGGTTGAGTCCTGCATTTGTGAGTCACCAGTTGAGTCACGAGTCGATTCATAATTCCATTTTAACAGCAAAGATAGATTAATCTGGCACTTATCACTCAGTACCCATTCAGAATCATCATTATTAAGTAGACGAACATTGATTTTACAATTCTTTTGAAAGGAGCGTTTATGAGGAGATTCACGCAGTTGCAGACGTGCTTTTTCAAAAAGTATTTACAGACACTTGCCTAATGACCACACGTCTCGTGTGCATTGTTTTAAACGGAGTATGAGTCAGGATATTCAGGTAAGACGACTCAGCCATTGAAAAGGGTGACTTGAGTCTCCCTAACTCTGGTTCAGAGTGAATTTCAATAATAGAAAAACATGCTGGATTTCTTCCAACTTACTTGATTTTGCATCGAGTTCAATTCTTCCTGAAAACAATCGACGGAACTTAAGTCATAGTTTGTGAAAAATACCTCAGTGACGAAAGGAAGCATTGCTAGGACCTTGTTGATTTCATCAGGGAATATTTGCCGATCCTTTAAATAGACATTCGAGCAATTTAATACATTGTAATGATGAGATTGTGAATAAGATCGATAAAATGGAGCTCAGTGACAGTTCACTTAAGGTTTTCTAAAATTTCAATATAATACCGGTAGAGAAAAATTTCCAAAGGTAAAAAAGGATTCCAATCAATATTTCTTCATATATCCCCAAGATTTAAGACCTTCCAATGCCATTGATCAGAGCCAAAAAAAATCGAGCGGAAATCTAATTAGGATATATGGATCCCTCATGCTATATGTTTTGGTAACCAACGCTATTCTACATGCGAGAGGTTGCTGGAGGCCAAAGTCTTCACACCCTTCGCCGCCTACATCAGAGGTTGTGGTTCGCCATATGTTTAAGCTGTATTCTTGACTCTTCTCTCCTACAGGACAAAAATGAAATCCCATCATATTCTAATTAGGTTTAATTTTGCTTTCAAATTTGAGGCTCAAGCATATTTTGAGCCAAAACTTTTGCAAAGTAAGACTTACAGAATGATGATCACTCTACTACTCGAAGACACCCGAAGAAAATAGGTTGTAGCAGAAAAGAATTTAGCAAATGGGCGATATGCCCATTGAAGGAATAAAAATGGCCCTTTTTTGAGTTTGGTAGTAGCCAAACTGTACAAGAGGGTTCAAACTATGATTAGGATAACAACTTACCCTCCATATCAGAGAACATTAAAAAACGTTTGATCTGAAAAAATAAATGGAACTAGTTCAATAAAATGCCAGTAAATTATGAGAAGACATAGACATATTGAAAACTTCAGAATATCCCTAACATATTTCCTGCGTGTTGCAAGAGGCGATTAAAAGAAAACAAAGAAGAGGTATTTAGTTTTACCATCACCCAGGGCAAATACCACTCCCTGTACTTCGCCATGGCGGTTCAGTTCTCTGTTGAATGTTTTAGGTTGAATAAGTAATACTTCATGATATATATCTTGCAAGAACAAATGTCTCTTTTTGATAGTCAGGAAGCAATCAAACCACAGAAAAAGAAATGGACGTTTTGGACACTTGAAGGAAAATAACATTTTATCACCCTGCTTGCCATTTTTCTGAAGTGATTTCAATAAAAAAAAAAAAACAAGGCGTCATTTAATGAGTCTGAACTGACCAATATGTGATGTGACAATATTGAAACTGGGCATTGGAAAATTATAAGTTTAACTTGACAATATGATTATTTAAAAAGCGCAAAAGCCAATTACAAAGATCACATCTTGAAAATTCAAAATCAAAGAGCCAAAGCGATGCAGTGAAAAGTATAGTATTATAATGAATATGTTAACCAGGCTTATGCATATTCTTCAACTGGGTCACATTCGCGAACTGGAATCCTGTCCTAGGAATCAAGATTTGGATCTTATAGAAATCTCTTATTCATGCTTACCTTAACATTCCGCAGCTCAAAAATTGGTGGAAATACGTCCCAATTTTCAATTGTACAGTAAATTTTCAGTAATTTTAAAACCGAACAATGGCTGACAACAGAAGCGACTGCAAAGCAATCACTTCTCGTCAAGTCAGTCCAACCAAGATCGATTTCTGTAAACGATGACTTAATGAGATCGACAGCCCCGTCACCACATTCATTGAAAGCGTGAATAACTTCAAGGAGTTCTTCTTGAACTTTGACAAAACCTTTGAATATTCTTTGAAACCATCCCGGCTTGATCAAATCTTTTAGACTCGACAGTAAAATTCTTTTTTTTTCTTCCAAACTATCATCTGAGGAAAAAGATTTCTTGTTCAGCACAAGCTACTGGAGATTCAACATATACCACATCTCTTTAAAAATCAAGTTTAAGTTTTTCTTTATTTCAGTGGATCACCCTGAGAAAGGAACCGTACCAATGGTCTAGCGTTTTCGGGAAGTCATATGCTTCCTGTTTCAGTCGCGTCTACACCCTGGGTTGAGTGGTGGTCGTCATGGGTTAATGGGTCAGACTTGAAGCAGATATTTTCAATCTGTGATACCAATGTGTTTACCATAAGATGACTGAATATTGTCTTTAGGAAAGTCCCAAGCCATCATGTTATTTTCTGAATTTTTTATTATTCTCCATCATCTTAATATAAAGTCTTTGATAAAACTATCAACACTGCGACCTTATAGCAGTATTGATGAATTTGGCCTTCTTAACAGGCTTGCTGATGATAGACAACCTAAATGAGACATTTCAATCTCTGAATGATACGGCCTTTTTAGTGATTTTTCTTCTGACAGGGCACCGTATTAGGTGTTTGCGTAGCAGAGTAGCTGACATTTTGTCACTCTAGAGGGGTTTGTTGAATTTTATATGTTCTAACAATATTGTTAATTTTTCACACTTGATAAAAATATGCTTTAATATTTCAGATATTTGATAAAACTTACACACCTCTCTTAAGAATCCCTACTTCTGATTCAACTCCCACAGCTAGGCGTTGAGTTTTTTGGTTCACAAGTAACCCGCACAAGATCCTGCGAACAACAACCCAATGTGGTTCATTCACAGATTCAGACACAAACTTTCTGAATTCTCTTAAAGACATTTCAGCAACGTAGAGTGCAGTCAGGGCTTCTTGCAAGGATTGATGCTGCATCAGGAATACGAAATGACCTTCCACAAGCTTTTGATTGTTTCCCATAGACCCAGGTATTGGAATGAGAATATCTTTGAAATGATCCATCGTTAGGCCGTCCGGTAAATCAGATTTTGTGAAAGTAACTTTCTTGTTTTTTGTGCCGTTGTATGACAT